>JASDQU010107065.1:5306-19425 GCA_032191745.1 Picea mariana
ATGTAAATTCTAACCTTGTACAATATCTACTGCAAACAGATATTCAGAAAAAGAACAGAAAAGATACAATGGCAAATACAAACATTACACAGAGATTTTTCCCCTGGAAACCCAAACCGGGAAAACCAACATATTCTATATTATTCATATGATACATTGTTTACAATAAAATATACATATAGGAGCCAGCGAAATCCAAAACCCTAACCCAATGACTTGGATTATTCCAAAACCCCAATTCCTTAACCGGAAATAGAAAACCATCGGCAAAAACCATGTGCCAAAAAAAACACCTAAATACATGACACGTTTCTCGAGGCAAGCATCATGTTTCCCTTAGGCCGAAAAAAAATTTATGGGGGTGCTGCCCCCAGACCCCCACGCAGGGGGCTTCACCGCCCGACGCATATGCTCAAAAACTACTACTCATGCAAAGAATATAAAACATACCCAACACCCTAAATTATTTCCAGGTGGCCATGACTGTAAATAATGAGGGTTCATCTATTTCCTTTTCTCACATAAAGTTTCCCACTAATATTTGACATGGGGAACGACTTTGAGGAGTGCAAAAGTAATCTTTTCTCTATTCGAAAAGTTATGGACAGGAAAATACCCTTCTAGTAGATTTAACCACTTGTCTATAGCATCTTCATCTATCTGACCTTCAAATATAGGAATATCAAAGTTGATTTGTACCTTGAAGGGGGCGACGCCTCCACTCAAGGAAGATCTGTCGTCTGCTAGTAACTACCAAAGGATTTGTGTGAAACTATCCATCATCTTGTTCCTCTGTTGCATGAGGGATTCCTCAAGCAACATTTTGAAAGGATCTCCTATCCCGTCATCTTTTTTTCTCCTTCCATGAGAGTTCGCTTGGGCATGCGATATCTTTTGTCCTTAACAGAAACAAGATCGAGACTCAATTATTTGTACTCTAACCTCATTGGGGACATGCAATAAGATGACAAGGATCAGACCGCTCTGATACCATTGATATATATTTTATGAGCAGAATGAAATGAATGCATATTATTAAAAGATTCTTAACACAAAATAACAAAGATATAGTACAATTGGTTTTCTATTCAATAAGGAAATAATTTGAAACTGTAAAATGCAGTGGAAAACAAGCTTGATGGAATGATTGTGTCTTATCTCTGAGAAGATATGTGACGGTTGCGCTCATTCACAATAATATGATTACAATGAGGCTATGAATGCCTTTTACAATAAACAGGAATGTCAAAAACCCTAGACATCCAAAAACCTAACCCTAGGAGATGAAGCGCCAAAAGTCATGTGGGCCCCATTTGGGTAAGTTAGTACATCAAATTCCCGGGCTTGTAAATTTTTCATACGATATTTGTTTTAGGTGCACAATATCCCATTGGAAAGTTCTATGTAACACGCCCATGATGGGGAGAAAATAAAATAAAAAAATTGTCCTCCTTACAGGAACAGATCCTTTCCCTCGATTCCTAATTTGGGAAGTTTGGGACTCAGGCCGACCCTCCGATCAGGGTTCTCTGATTCTCTAAGTCAAACAAAACTTTTAGACCTTGATATTCTGACCACTTAATCAAACACAGGCCCTTTTGGCTTCTAGTGGAGGTCTTATGATACTCGCGACCTTCTCCTCCGTGCTTCAGCAAAGTCTAGGAGTTGGCGTTAGCCCCTTTTTTCTTGGACCCTCCTCGGATGTGACCTTGGGCGATGACCTCATGCAAACACACAATTGTGGGCATGGCCAAATAAGGTTTGAAACCAAAATAATTTTTGGCACACAATTCTCCTCGAGCCTCCACATGTCCTTCCTCCAAAACCAGGTTTTAGATTGTGGCCCACCCCCAACTTTTTAAAGCTTGCTTACCTTCAATCCCTACAATGCTATGGTACCATCTATCTCTCGATCTTGATGGTATTGTCTAAACTAACAACTCAGATCTGCCCTTTTCAAATCCACAGACTCGATCTCCTTCATGATTCCGGACTTCATACTTTTCAAATCTCAAACCCTGCTTTCCTCTATACATCATTCTTCTGGAGTTGACGATCTGCAGACACCTTTCCTCCTAAATCAATGGCCCTGCTTCTACCTCAGGTGTTTTACCTTTCAACTAGATCAACGATCTTGTGGCCCTCTTCTTGATCAATGGTTGAGATCTCCCTTGGGTCTCCGAACTTCTGAGATCTCAAATCTCAAACTTCACCCTTTTCCCAATGGATTTTATTAGAAGGCTATAATCTAGTGACGTGTGTCCACTTGATCTGTCGATCAAGGATTACTTCGGGTATTTACCCGGAGTCCACAAATTTGTGCCACCTAGCCTTTGGATCTGACGATCGAGGATTTCTTCGAGACTTTACCCGAAGTACACAAATTCATGCCACGTCCCTTCTTAATCTAACGTCTATGAATTACTTCGGGACTTTATCCAAAGTCCACATATTTACCCCACATCCCTTCTTAATCTCATGGCTATGAATTACTTTGGTACTTTATCCAAAGTCCCACGTCCCTTCTGGATAAGACAATCTGGATTGACTTCGGACGATCTGATGCTGGAGATTTACTTCGGATGATCTGACAACTGAGATCTACTTCAGACGATATGACGATTGATATTTTCTTTGACTCTCAGGCTCTTCGCACTTCGGGAGTCTCAAACCTCAACTAAAAACTCTCGAATAGATTTCCTGAAGCTGTTGATATTCTAACACGTATCTCCTGGAAATCAACGGTCAGGATCCTACTTCGGGTGATTTGACGACTGAGATTTACTTCGTCTCTCCAGACTTAAGGAGTCTCACATCTCAACTGAAAAATCTCACACAGATTTCCCCAGAGTCCACAATATGTCACCACGTGTCCCTCTAGATCTAGCGGTCCAAATTCACTTCGGGTCTTCGGGATTCGGGAATCTCAACTTTCAACTAAAAACCCTCGAACATATTCCTCCGGAGTTCAAGATCCGTCGCCACGTATCCCTCTGGATCTGGTGGTCCAGATTCACTTCCTGGTGATGGATGGCTTCAAATTACTTTGGGACTTCGAAACTTTGGTAAGTTCCCTTCTCCTACATGTGCCAAGTGCTAAGGTTCATGCAACTTTCTTAGATCAAATGGTTGTTGATCCTCGACGTTGTGATCTAATGGCCATTGTCACTCCTCCTCTTGATCTTTTGACTTACTCAAACTTAGAAAATTTTCTAAGTGCTCGAAGGATTCGACCTTTTCTCCTCCTATGAGCCCGTCTCCTGGATTTTGTTTGCACTCCTAAAGATCTATCTCTTTTGATCTTGATATCCTTGAAGATTTCACTATCCCACGCGCTCCTTACATTTCAGGGATTGCATCAAACTCAGATCAAAGGTCAACGATGATCAATGATTCACAGAAATTGTGGGACTCCAACATGTGTTCTTTACCAAATAGTTCAGCCTTCACAATATGGAAGGTGCTTGCTCGATTCTATTCTAACCGGGATCGTTGATATTCTAACCCGTCGAGATCAATGGCATCGGTGAATTGTGGGCCACGAACTAGCGCATCTGCTATTTTCACCTTCACGCTCCATAGTGATTCCCCACCCTCGATATTCATTCATAGATCAATGGTTCATAGAAATTGCGGGGTTCAAATTGACTATCGTGCAATTTGACATCTCAGAGCCTCGAGCTCGAAGGTTCCTAGACCCAAGTCACATGGATCTTCATATAAATCTTGGGCTACAATATGCGCTCTTATTCGGGTCTTTTGTTAAGGGAATAGGTGCAAGTTCAGAGTCTCCTATACTACTAGTCTGAAGGGAACACCTTCCCAATTCGTAGAGCTTTAAGCTCTGAATCAAGGAAAAGTAATTTGTGAGGTTACCAAAATGGTAGCTATGCCCAGAGGCTTGATCCAACTCCAAAACAGTGAAGTAAATTCCCGAGGAAAGTTCCTTCGAGTGATTAAACTGGGGCATATGGAAATTCAATAAGAAATTATAGGTTCTCAAGGGAACGAATGCATACTCATAAATTAATCATTTAATACAAAGAAATAACCCTTTATAGACATGTAAATACTCGCATGCATCCATTATTTACAATTCAAAGAATAAGGCAAGAAAACACTTATCAGAACCATAGAGTGTGATTCAATTGTTGAAAGGGGTGCTCATTTCCACCCAACCATAGGCTCAATCTATCCCAATGGATTTATCATTGGCCACCCCCGAGCTTAAATCACGATGTTTTGAGATTCAATCTCTTACTTTCAGATCAACGAAAGACAGGGACGAAGGTTACTCTTCTTCTCCCAATACAGAAATAGATAAGGACAAAGTTTAATCTCCTTCTCCTGGCTCAATCTCTATTTTTTGTGATTAGAACTCATTGTTCTTCTTTCATTCCTTCCTCGGACCCAAGATTTTTCTCTCTCGTCTCTGCATTTTTCCCCGCAGGTCTTCCTCTTCCCACCACACTTCCTTTCTTTCCTTCCTCGGCAATGTTGTGTGTGGCTCGAATTCCCAGTCCATGGCCAAGTCTGGAAGCCTTATGGATGGGCGGTTTGCCCCATCCCCTCATTAACTCTTGAGGAGGTCTTCCCACCTACCAGCCCAACTGTAATTCATTCTTGGGTCAGAGGGTTGTTCTGATCTGAGAAATTAATTCCAGCATGGCACTAGTTCGATGGAGGTTAATGCAACCATTACGGGTCCCCTCCACCACCATTCATAGCATTCGTGGTTTTCTCTTAGCACATCCCCTCTTTCATNAATTTACATTCATTGACCTTTTGTACAAAGGTCCATCAAATCAAACATTCACACTTTTAGGTTTTCCATAGTTCCTTGGCCAACATATTTATATTTACAGACTGGGGGAAACAGGGTGTTACAATTCCCTCCCCCTTAAAGGAACATCATCCTCGATGTTCTATTTGTCAACATGACATGTATGTACATGAGTAAACAAAATAGGATATGCATGTCTCATGGCCAACCATCGTCTCATCTGGGCCAAAGTGTTTCCACTGCACCTTGACCTGTGTAATGGTTTTGTTCCTGAGTGAGGTTTCCTTCCTCTATAATATGCATTGGGGTTCTGGTAGGAATTCTCCCTTCGGATCCACCTGGATCATAGACCAATCAATTATATGATTAGCATCATGTACATATTTCTTCAATAATGAAACATGAAAAACAATATGTACCTTTACAATGGGAGGAAGTGCTATCCTATAGGCTACAAGTACCACTCTATCTAAGACTTCAAAGGGTCCACAATACTGAGGTGTCAATTTGGCATAGGCTCCCATTCTCATGGAACTCGTCCTGGGTCTAACTCTGAGATAGACATCGTCTCCGGTCTTGAACTCTCTGGGAGTTCTCTTTCTGTCGGCGTAACTTTTTTTGCTATCCTGAGAAATCTTCAGATTTTGTCTTATCTGAACCATTTGATGTTCCATTTATTTCAGCATGTCGGGTCCAATTTTAATTCCATCCACTGGGTTACTCCAGCTGATTGGAATCTTGCATTGTCTACCATAGAGGGCTTCAAAAGGGCTCATTTTCAAGGATTCTTGATAACCGTTGTTGTAGGCAAACTCTACCAATGGTAGGTAGTCTTCCCACTTCTTAGGTTTATGCATTGCATGCATCCTTAGCATGTCTTATACTATTTGGTTCACTATTTTTGTCTATCCATTATTTTGAGGGTGATAAGTCGTGCTGAACAACAATTTTGTCTCAAAACCAGCCATTAGAGATTTCCAAAATCTTGAAGTGAATTTGTTATCTCAGTCAGATACAATTTCATTGGGCATGCCATGAATTCTAAATTTCTCCTTCATGAATATGTTGGCAATATCTATGGCCTTGCAAGTTGATTTGACGGGAACGAAATGAGCAGACTTACTTAGTTTGTCCACCACAACCATGATGGCATCATTTTTCTTTGTCGACTTTGGTAATTCGGTGATGAAGTCCACGGAGATGGTTTCCCATTTCCATTCTGGGATCAGTAGGGGTTGTAACAACCCTGCTGGATGTCGATATTGTTCCTTAACTTGTTGGCATTCTAGGCACTTAGCTAAATAATTAGCTATGTCTTTCTTCAATCCAGGCCAATAGAATTGTTTCCTAGTGGCCCTGATCATTTTTTGATATCCTAGGTGACAGGTATATGATCTCTTATGTAGTTCATCCATTATGAATCTCTTCAAGTCGTCACAGTTTGGAACATACAATCTATTTTTGTAAGTCAGAAGGCCTTCTTCGAGCATCCGATAGCCTTCATATTTTAGCCCTGTAGGCTCTTGCCTTAGGTATGAGGTCATGGTCTTGAAGAATAAATCTGTTTCTTATGCATTCCTAACTTTTTCCCTGACATCTGTTTCACAGGTTCTTACCGCTGCCAGATGAATCATTTTTATACTTCTGCTAAGGGCATCGACCACCCTATTTTCCTTCCTTTGATGTGTTTTATTTCGAAATCAAATTCACTAAGGAGATCCATCCACCTAGATTTCTCGTCATTGAGTTTTGGTTGATCAAACAAGTGTCTCAATCCACAATGGTTTGTCATAAGCACAAATTTCCTACCCAAAAGGTAGTGCCTCCACATTTTTAAAGCATGTACTATGGCAACCAATTCTAGGTCATGGGTCACATAATTGATCTCATGCTCATTTAATTTCCTAGAGGCGTAGAAAATTACACGTCCTTCTTGCATAAGGACTCCTCCGAGTCCTTCCTTCCAGTCATTTGTACATGTGAGGAAATCATTATCCAAGTCTACAATATTTAGCATGGGTGCATGGGTTAGGAGGTATTTCAGTTCCTAAAATCTTTCTTCACATTTTGATGTTCAAATGAATTTAATCCCCTTTTTCTAAAGGGCAGTGATTTGACAGCCAATCTTGGAAAACCCTTTTATGAACCTTCTATAGTATCCTTCTAAGCCCATGAAGGACCTAATATCAGAAATCCTTCGAGGTAAGCCATTCCATAATATATCTGATCTTGTCAGGGTCTACTGTCACCCCTTCCTTATATATAACATGGCCTAAGTAATGGACTTGCTTATGAAAGAAATTGCACTTGCTAAAATTATCGTAGAGATGATTCTCTCTTAGTACTTGAATTGTGAGTTTAAGATGTTCTTCGTGCTCCTGAAGTTCTTGGAGTAGATTAGGATGTCATCAATGAAAACCAATACAAATTTGTCCAGGAATTTGCTGAGTACATTATTCATCAAGCACATAAAAGTGGCAGGTGAATTGGTTAACCCAAATGGGACCACCACGAATTCATAGTGACCATACCTCATCCTAAAGGTTGTTTTGTGGATGTCTTCATATTTAATCCGGACTTGGTGGTATCCATACCTTAAGTCAATCTTCGAGAAGATGGAAGCACCTCCCAATTGGTCGAATAGGTCATTGATTCTTGGTAAGGGGTACTTTTTCTTTATGGTTGTCTTATTGAGTTGTCTGTAATCTATGCACAGTCAGAGTGTGCCATATTTCTTTTTCAAAAAAAAGATGGGCGCTCCCCATGGATATACACTGGGTTGGATGTATCCTTTGTCCATCATATCCTTTAGTTGTATCTTTAGCTCAACCATCTTTGGCATGCTAATTCTGTATGGCATTCTAGATGTTGGTACTGCTCCTGGTGTAATTTCTATCAAGAAGTCGATATCCTTTCTCGAAGGTAGACTTGGTACCTCTTATGGGAACACATCCTTGTTTTCTCTTAATATGGGGTGGTCCTCTCGATTTGGTTTTTCATTCTCAACAGATTCCAGTACCTGTATGTCATATAAGGAACACCCCTTTCTGCAATACTTTTTCATTTGAAGGGTTGATATTTGTCTCACTGAGACAGGATTATGAATTCCTTGGAGGGTCGTTTTTCTCCTTTCTTCATTTACACATTCTAAATTTTTATGATAACATTCCAATTTAGTTTTATAAGCAGCCAACCAATCCATACCAATCAACAAGTCATAAGATCCCAAGGGGAGTATGTTAAGGGTCGCTTGGGTGGGCAATCCACCCATGATGAATTGACAAGCTGGTATGACCTTTGCCACCTTTCTTTTGGTACCAATGGCCAATCACACCAACCACAATTTAACATGTCTAATTGGTTGCAGTTTACACTTATCAATAGTCTGAGGGGCCATATAACTCAAATTAGAACCTATGTCAATTAAAATAGAAACTAGATGGTTGGCGATCATACCTTCCAGCTCCACTACTGAACCTTGGTGGTCGGCTTGATTATTGTCGAACGATGCATAGATTTGTGGCATGCTCCTAGACACATCATTGATGGTGGTAGCTTGTTGGATATTGTGGATTCTCTTACTGTTATGTTGTCTATGTGGGAAGTCCCTCAATCAATGATCTTCTCCACAAGCCCATCATTTTAAGGGTTCCTTCTTTAGGTTATCGGTCTTTTCTGGGACTATCTTAAAAGGTTTATTTCCACTTTGAGAGGGGAAATTTTGGTGATATACACTTCTAGTAGGAATGCTCCTTCTAGAATATTTTCCATAGTTCTTAAATCTTGAGGATTTAAACCCCTTATTATGGAATCCCGAACTACTATTCTTCCAGTCCTCGTGAGGTCTTGTCTTACCCCCAAACTATTCATAACAATACCTCGCCTTCTAGATAGTTTATTCTAAGGTATTTGGTTTGTCAAACTCAATCATGTCCCAGTAGGTCTGAGGTAACCCACTAATGAGCTGTTGTATTTTTAGTTTTTCATATTTTATGTAGGGTACATACCTCAGTAGTTCAAGAAATTTATTGAAAAAATCATCTATGGTAAGTTGTCTCAACCTAAGTTCATAGAATTCCCTAGTATTCCCATCCATGTATTTCTCTGACAGATACTACTTCCTGAAGTATTTCTCAAACTATTTCCATGACAAGTCCTTCTCATGGACTCCTTTCACATTCCTGAGATCTTCCCACCAAATGGAATCCTTTCCATTCAGGTTAAACATGGTTATTCGAGCCTTCAAGTTTTCAGAGTAGTCATGGATTCTGAAGTACTTCTTTAAACCAAGCAGCCAAACTTTAGCCTCTTCTCCCTTCCTAATATCTCCATCGAAAGAGGGTGGTTTAGATTTCTTGAATTCTTCAGGATCATGATTTTTGGAATGCTTTTGCTTATTTCCCTTCCTTTGAGAATGTGATCTTTCTCTACTACTAGAAGATCCTTTAGATTTGCCAACTTCCTTTCCTAGGGACTCTACCGATGAGTGTTCCCTGCCTCCAAGTTGGGCCTTCTTCGAGGTGCTTCTCCCAGTGTGGTCACTTATGGAGTCATGTTTTCGGATCTCAGGTGGACTTTGACTTCTTTTCCTATGTTGTGGGTCCACATGACTAGTTTTGGGTTCATGTTGTAGTTGCCTCTGTATGTCAGACAAGCTCTACAATAAGATTGCGTTAATTTTTGTTTATTTTTCTTTCTCCTTTATTAATCTCTCATTGTCAGCCTTGCAACTCTGTAATTCAGCCCAGAGGCTCCTTATAGTTTCAGCCAGATCTAGAGGGGTTTCCACCGCCCTCCATTCATCGTATTCTTCGTCTCTATTATGGGAGCCATCCCCCACTTGTGGGAGCCATGATACATCACCATCCTTTAGTCTTGAAGTTTTCCCATGATTTACTGACTGCTCAAGTGTTGACAAAAACACTTATTGTTAGCTAACAGTCTATTAGTTCATGAACAATACATGGTTCAATTTCTTAAATGCAAACACACAGTATAAATTTTCATTCTTTTCTTTAATAAAAATTTTAACTAGACTTTCTAAGAAAGAGGTAAGGTAGAGTGTCACTCTTTTAAAATTACTCCCAATAGATTTTTTAAGAAACTCGTCCATGATACCAAGCAAGCCAATTGTTGTAACCATGCTCTGATACCAATTTGTAACACACCCACGATGGGGTGAAAGTAAAAAAAAAATGTCCTCCTTATACATAACATATCCTTTCCCTCTACGATTCCTAATTTGGGAAGTCCGGCACTCAGCCCGAACTTCCGGTCAGGGTTCTTCGATTCTCTAATTCAAGCAAGACTTTGAGATCTTGATAGTCTCACCTCTTAATCAAACACATGCCCTTCCAGCATCTGGTGCAGGTCTTATGATACCCGTGACCTTCTCCTTCGCACTTCAGCGAAGTCTTGGATTTGGCGTTATCCCCTTTTCTCTTAGCCCCTCCTCGGATGTGACCTTGGGCGATGACCTCATGCAAAGACACAATTGTGGGTGCAGCCAAAGGAGGTTTGAAACCAAACTAATTTTTGGCCCGCAATTTGCCTCAAGCCTCCACGTGTCCTTCCTCCAAAACTGGGGTTTGGATTGCAGCCCACCCTCAAATTTTTAAAGTTTGCACAACTCCAATCCCTGAAATGCTATGTTACCTTAGATCTCCCGATATTGATGGTACTTTATGTACTGACGACTCAGATCTGTCTTTTTCAAATCCACGGACCAAATCTCCTTCATGATTATGGACTTCATACTTTTCAAATCTCAAACCCTCCTTTCCTCCGTACATCAATCTTCTAGAGCTGACGATTTGTGTATACTTGTCCTCCTAAATCAATGGCCCTTCTTTTACTTTGGGTGTTTGACATTTCAAATAGATCAATGGTCATGTGGTCGTCTTCTCAATCAACGGTCGATATCTTCTTCGGGTCTCTGGACTTCCGAGATCTCAAATCTCAAACTTCACCCTTTTTCCCAATGTCTTTTATCCGAATTCTATAATCCATTGATGCGTTTCCACTTGATTTGATGATCAAGGATTACTTCGGGTCTTTACCCAGAGTCCAAAAATTTGTGCCACCTATCCTTTGGATCTAACAATTGAGGATTTCTTCAGGACTTTACCCGAAGTCCACAGATTCATGCCATGTCCCTTCTTAATCTAACAACCATGAATTAATTTGGGACTTTATCAAGATTCCACATATTCACGCCACGTCTCTTCTTAATCTGACGGCTATGAATTACTTTGGGACTTTATCTAGAGTCCACAGACTCACACCACGTCCCCTCTGGATCAGACAGTCTAGATTCACTTCGGACGATCTGACACTGGAGATTTACTTCGGACAATCTGACGATTGAGATCTACTTTGGACAATATGATGATTGAGATTTGCTTCGGCTCTCCATCTCTTCATGCTTCGGGAGTCTCAAATATAAACTGAAAACTCTTGAATAGATTTCCTGAAGCTACTAATATGCTGACATGTATCTCTTGGCGATCAATGGTCAGGATCCTAATTTGGGTGATCTGACGACTAAGATTTACTTCGGCTCTTCGGCTCTTCAGCCTTCGAGAGTCTTAGATATCAACTAAAAAATCTCGCATAGATTTCCCCAAATTCCATAATCTATCGCCACATGTCCCTCTGGATCTGGTGATCTAGATTCACTTCAAGTCTTTGGGGTTCGGGAATCTCAACTTTCAACTGAAAACCCTCGAACATATTCCTCTGGAGTCCGTGATTCGTCTCCACTTATCCCTCTAGATATAGTGGTCCAGATTCACCTCCTAGTGATGGACGGCCTCAAATTACTTCGGAACTTCAGAACTTTGGTAAGTTCCCTTCTCCCGTGTGTGCCAAGTGCTAAGGTTCATGCATCTTTCTTAGATCAGACGGTTGTCAATCCTCGACATTGTGATCCAATGTCCATTGTCGCTCCTCCTCCTGAGCTTCTGACTTACTTTGACTTAGAATATTTTCTAAGTGCTCGAAGGATTCAACCTTTTCTCCTCCTACGGGCCCGTCTCCTGAATTTCATATACACTCTTAAAAGCGCTATCTCTTTTGAGATTGATCTTCTTGAAGATTTCGTCGCCCCACATGCTCCTCGTGTTTCAGGGATCGGATCAAAATAAGATTGAAGGTCAACGACGATCGGCGGTTCACAGAAATTGTGGGGCCCCAACATCTGTGCTCTTTACCAGAGAATTTGACCTCGCAATCTGGAAGGTGCTCGCTCAATTCTAGTCTAATCAAGCTCGTTGATCTTCCAGCCCATTGAGATCAATGGAAAGGGTGAATTGTGGGCTGTGAAATAGCACGTCCTCTATTTTCACCTTCGCACTCTGCAGTGGTTCCCCACCCTCAATATTCATTTATAGATCGACAATTCATAGCAATTGCGAGGTTCAAATTTATTATCGTGCAATTTGACATCTCAGAGCCTCGAGCTCCAAGGTTCCTAGACCCAGGTCATGTGCATATTCATATAACTCTTGGGCTATAATCCTCAGTCCTAGTCAGGTTTCTGGTTAAGGGAATAGGCACAAGTTCAGAGTCTCCTAGACTACTGGTCTGAAGGGAAAACCTTCCCAACTCCCAGAGCTTTAATCTCTTAATCAATTCAAAGTAACTTGTGAGGTTACCAAAATGGTAGCTATGCCTAGAGGCTTGCTCCGACTCTATAATGGTGATGTAAATTCCTGGGGAAAGAGCCTTCGAGTGATCAAACTGGGGCGTATGGAAATTCAAGCAGAAAAATAGGTTCTCAAGGGACTCATAACTTAATCATTTAATACAAAGAAAAAACCCTTTATAGACATGTAAATACTCGCATGCATCCATTATTTACAATTCAAAGCATAAGGCAAGAAAACACTTATCAGAACCATAGAGTGTGATGTGACTACTGAAAGGGATGCTTGTTTCCACCCAACCATAGGCTCAGTCACTCCCAATGGATTTATCATTGGCTACCCCCGAGCTTAAGCCACAATGCTTTGATATACAATCTCTTACTTCCAGCTCAATAGAAGTTAGGGACGAAGGTTACTCTCCTTATCCCAATACAGAAATAGATAAGGACAAAGGTTACTCTCCTTCTCCTAGCTCAATATGTATTTTGTGTGATCATAACTCATTGTTCCTCTTTCATTCCTTCCTTGGAACCAAGAGTTTCCACTCTCATCTCTACATTTTTCCCCACATATCTTCCTCTACCCACCACACTTCCTTTCCTTCCTTCCTCAGCAAGGTTGCGTGCAGCTCGAATTCCCAGTCCATGGTCAGATCTGGAAGCCTTATGGATGGTCGGTATGCCCCATCCCCTCATTAACTCTTGAGGAGGTCTTCCCACCTACCATCACGACTGTAATTCATTCTTGGGTCAAAGGGTTGTTCTAATCTAAGCAATTAATTCCAGCATGGTACTCATTCGGTGGAGGTTTACGCAACCATTATGGGTCCCCTCTACCACCATTCATAGCATTCGTGGTTTTATCTTAGCACATACCCTCTTTCAGCAGTCATGTAGCACATAACCAATTTGTATTAAAATAACATAATTTACATTCATCAACCTTTTGTACAAAGGGCCATCAAATCAAACATTCACACTTTTAGGTTTTCCATAGTTCCTTGGCCAATATAGTTATATTTACAGACTAGGGGAAACAGGGTGTTACATTCTAACCGAGAAGAACAATTTTTTATTGGCCCAGGGTAGTGCATCAGGAAATCCATTGGGCCCAAAATCCCCAAAAAACGTCGTTTAGGGCCTCAAAACGGCCCAGGAAGTTTGGAACCCGGAAAACTGTCGAAAAAACTGCCAAGGTGGAAAACTGTTTTTCGAGCCAATGGAATAGGTGGGTGGCCACCAATATCCACTTGAATCAACTCAACATAGGAGGAATGGAATACTTGGGTGCTAGGGGAGTCAGATGGTCAAAATGTAGATCACGGATATTTTGGATGCAAACTATATATCAGCGAAAGCTTGACCCCACCAACCTAGGAACCCGTGACTACATAAACGGATAAGTATGGGATAATTGGAGGTAGTTTGGAATAAATATGTGAGAGTGTGGATTGGAGATGAGGATTCGTGAGTCCTACAAGCTGGGAACCTGTTGTTTTGGAAAAACAACTAAGTATAAAAACTAGAAAGAGAGAATAGAAGGGAAAAAAGGAAAAGGGGAATTTGGGTAAGTATGGAAGAGGGAAAAGAAATGGACTAGAGAAATTGGGAAAATAGAAAAGGAGAGGGAAATTTTGGAAGAATTAATTGATCTCAACAATGGGCTCCAACTGTGCGATGATAACCCCCTG
>JASDQU010107065.1:19613-32489 GCA_032191745.1 Picea mariana
GTTAAAACCCAATATCTTTTAGATGAAGTATGGACCGATCTAGAGGGCTTCGAAATTTGTATGCATGGATGGTTTCTCCTTGGCCTTGTTCCAAAGTAGCACCATCTCTCTCTTCTAGAAATTCTTTACAGTTGTCCTCTGATCCAAAAATATTTTTATGCTCTTCTGCCTCTGAGAGGTTCGATTCAGGGCTTTGCTTCGTTCTTCGTCCAACTTCAGCAACTGATTGATTATCCTTTATATGGGTGAATTGTCTTTTGTATCTTCGGTATTAACCACAGAGATCAATGCATTGAGCTCAGGGATAATTGACATTTTCACTTCCTTCCCATAAACTAATAGATATGGAGACATTAGGTGCCATCCTTGGAATCATTCTACTTTCCCATAATTCATGTGTCAACTTCATATCCCAATTCCTTTGGTTGTTTTTAATGGTTTTCTTCAGTATCTGAACAAGTGTTTTGTTTGTAGATTCAACAAGGTCATTACCTTGTGGATAATAATTTTATGATTGACCCATGATGATTCCATATTTTCCACAAAACTCCGTAAACTTCGACTCAATCAAAATAGAACCATTGTATGTGATAAATTTGTCTGGGACACCAAATCTTGACAGAATATTGTCTTTGAGGAATTTAATTATCTCTTTGGAAACAACATTGTTTAATTCCACCACTTCCGGCCATTTCGTGAAGTAATTTGTCACCGTGATAATGTACATATGCACTTTGCTAGACTTTGGATTAATTGGACCAACAACATCGAGTCCCCATTGAGAGAATAGCTTCGCCACAGTTACAGGTTGTAAGGGCATTGCGAATCTCTTCATATTTCCTGAAAATTGTTGGGAGGACACACATTCCCTTATCATGGAATACGATTCTATGAACATTGATGGATAGTAGAATCCAACCCTTATTATATTGTGGGCGGTGGCAATAGGGGAAGAGTTCCCACTACATATTCCTTCATGGAATTCTCTTATCATTTCATGGGATTGATCTTCATCAACGCATCTCAGTAGTATATCATCATAATTTCTCCTGAAAAGTATGTCAGCAATCAACACATATGCTTCTTCTTCATATTTAATGTTCTTCACTCCTTTGAGTTCATGGTGACAAGAAACATCTCGGACCTTAAGTAGAATATAATATCTTCGTACCGTTTTGAGTCAGCTAATGGTTCTCCAATTGATAATGAAATCATCCCATCGATTGAATCTCCATTCATGATGAGCTTGCATGAACCTTGTCTTTTGATTGTTTTTAAAGGTTTAATCTCGATATCATATTCTTGTATCTTTTCCAACAAGTTAGCCCATTTTCCTTCTCTCAATTGTTGATTTAGAAGCATCTTCACTAGTGACGAGGGAACATAAGCAATAACATGGGAGTTTGATATATACGTCTGAAAGTGCACTATTTATTTTACAAGAGCCAAGGATTGCTTCTCCAGTTCTGAATACCTCAACTCATAGTCATGTAGGGTTTTTCTCATAAAACTTATTGGAATTTCTTCTCCTTTGCTATTTTTCTGAGTGAGGATGGATGCAACAACTGTCTCTATAGAAAATGAATAAATAATTAAATATCTTTGAAAGTCCAAACTAATGAGGACAGGAGTAGTGGTGATTTCTCCCTTAATATTATTGAACGCCTCTTGAGTATTTGTTGTCCATTCAAACCTTTGATCCTTTTCAACAACAAATTGATCAGCTTCACGATGTTTGCATAGTCAGAAAAAAATCTTCGCACAAAATTGATTTTGTCAAAGAATGATTGGACTCCCTTTTTGCATGTCGGGGGGTTGAGATAGTTTATTTATTTAACTCTTTCTAGATCTATGTAAATACCTTCCTTGTATACAATATGGCCCAATAGTTTTCCTTGAGTCACAACGAACAAGCATTTCTTTGGATTTAGAGAGACACCATATAATCTACATCTTTCCAAAACATTTCTTAAATGATGGATGTTCTCATCCCTTTTCTTTGAATGCATTGTCAAGTCATATTGATAGTCTACCATAAACGTTCCTGTCAACCCATTGAATGCATGATCCATGGCCCTTTGGAATGTGGCTCCAGCATTCTTCAAACCAAAGGGCATTCTATCATGTGCTTATGTCTCCCACGGTGTGATAAATGTTGTCTTTACCCTATCTTCCTCGGCCACCAAGACCTGGTTATATCTAGAAAAACCATCCAAAATAGACATGCAGGTTGATCCAGTAACTTGTTGGAGAAGAAATTCCATATTAGGTAAAGGAAAGTTATCCTTTATGTTGGCTTTGTTAAGGTCTTTGAAGTCAACACACATCTGAATTCCCCCATTCTTTTTTCTTACAATCACTGGATTTGAAATTCATTATAAATGTCCAATGGGATAAAGCATACCTTCCTTCTTCAATTTATCTAATTCAATATTTACTAGGGGTTTCAACTTGGGATTCATCATCCTTATTTTTTGCTTCACTGGCTTTGCTTCTTTCCTCAAAGGAATGATATGTTGCAATATATTTTTATCATAATCTTTCAAATAATCATAGATTCAAGTGAACACATCAATATATTCTTTGAATAAGGCAACATATTGATAAAATTCCTCAGTGGTGCAATCAACTCCCAAGTTGACATATTTCGGGGAACTATCAGTTCCAATATTGACTTTTCTCATTTCTTACACTTTTCAAACTAAAAATTCTTTAAGGAGATTCTTAGAATGATCTTATTTTGTAAATAGAGATTCATCTTGTATACAATATTTGGGGACATAAGACGAGCAGTCGTCTTCATCATCATCATCATTTAACAAAAACAATTCCAGTTGTTCATCGTTGTCAAATACTTGTGAGTATTCAATGTTATCGGGCACAGACGGTCGAAAATATCTTTCTACTTGGAAAGACATTTTTCTTTGGACATCGTATGGGTTTGACAATGAGGCCACCAATGCTAGTGAATCAACCTTGTGATTCTTATCCCTTGGAATGAAATAAATGTTGAAAGAACTAAAAGATTCCATCAACTCGTTAACTCTTTTGAAATACAGCTTAAGTCTTTCCTTTTTGATTTTATACTTTTGGGTAACCTAATTGATGACCAACTTTGAGTCGCCAATTACAATTATATGTTCTATTTTCTTTTCCTATGCAAGGATCATCCCCTGAATCAAAGATTCATACTCTACCTCATTATTAGTGCATGACAATTCCAGTCTCACAGCTTGTGGATGCATAATATTACTTGGACTCAAAATAAAAATTCCAACTCCATTCCCAAACTTTGAACGGGCTCCATCGAATGACATTCTTCAGTATCCTTCAAGAAAACACTCTTGATTCTCCACGTCTTGAACTTGCTCTAGGATTTCATTATGCTCTATGTCTAGGATAGCATAGTTTCTAATCATGACATCTATATAATCCTCCATCAATTCAGTGTCCTTATTCTTGAAAGAGAAGGGTTTTCTAGGTTCATGGGATACTTTAATCATTACTCCTTCCTTGCCTGGTAGAAACATACAACTTCCATCGTTCATTGTATATCCATCGATCAAGGATGTCCAATATCTTTCTAGCACAACTCCATATGTTGGAGGAAGGTCTACCACAATAATATTGAAAATTGTAATGATATGGAGGGTTGTTGTAATACAAGCATAAAATTCCTTGATTTGTCCATAAGATGGAACTTTTCTAGAATCAATTGCATATATTCTTTCATTGATTTCATAATACTTTGTGAAACTCATGCCCAATGCCTCCATGAACGCAAGTGGAATTATATTATTTGTTGCACCAGTGTCAACTAAATAGTTATGTATTGCGACATCATGATTTTCAATTGAAATGTAGAAAGGTGGAATTTTACCTCTCAGCTTGGCAGTTGACGGGCTCTAGATTTGTTTTGGACGAGTAACAACAGCTTAAACTCTTTCAGATGGATCATCCAACAACTTTAAAATGTTATGTCTTTTCTGGGGAATATTCACCACTTTCATAAAGGGAAAAGTTATCCTTAATTTACTTAAGTCCTCCATAACATTATATTTCATTTGAGTGGAGTTTGGCACCAGGTGTTACCTTTTAGTTCCATTTCCATCCATCACTTTCACATTTGACACTTTTTCACTTGTTTTTTTCTTTTTCCTCTTCTTTTTATTTTTCATTGTTAGTGTCACCTTTATTTTTTGGTCTATTTACAAATCCTCTTGTGTGGGCGACGTTTTCTTGAGATTTCAGATCATTATCTCCCTCTCCAAATATATAGATGGATGTCTCGCATCCATCCATCTGCACAGTTTCAGATCTTTCATCAGAGGCGTAATAATTTTCTTTCTCAATTAATTTCTCTTCATAGTCATCATCCAGAACAGCCGCATTTGGAGTAGGATATCTGGGAACCCTTGGTATTTGTGGGTTATCTGTGTTTTCAAACCTCACTCTATTTTTTGGAGGGGTTCCTCCTTTGCTCTAGGATTGGAATTATTGGATTTGGCATGTAATTATCTTTCCTTCTTAGTATGGTTATCTCTTTCTGCATTTGTTTGATGGTTCTATTCATCTGTGCAATTTCAATTCTTTTCTTAGTTTCCTTTGTCACCACAGGGTCAACATTTATGTCAGGTATGGTTCCCTTGAAAAATACTCCTCCCACCATTTGGTTTTGAGTCTTTCAAGGCTTCAATTCTTCATTCTTTCTTTAACTAGAACCTCCTTGGTTATCAATACTTAATCCTCCCAGCTTCCTTTGTACTCTTCCCAGTGTAATATCAGGGTCGACACCCATTTCAATAATAATTTCTTCCATCTCAGTGGATTCAGTCATTGCCTCCTCCAAAGTATCCATTTGGGATGTTTTGATGGCATATTTTACATTTGGGGGCATTTCATTCTTATAACACCTGAGAATGACTAGGTCATTTGGCCTTTTATCTTCTAGAATTATACTCAAGGTTTTATTGAAACTAAGATTAAAATATCATATCCTTTCATTCTTCCTCAAACCAATCTGGGTGAAATCAGTGAGAAGCATATGGTAAGCAATTGGAGGGGAAAACATGCTTAGGAACACAGCTCCAAGGTCATTAAATGAGCAAATTACTCTATTGGGAAATATTGTATACCACTCATAGGTTCTTCTTGATAAGGTTCGCAGAAACAACCTTACCATGAGATCGTCATACTCGACACGGTGAAAATCGCAAACATCAAGAAATAAGTGCAGATACCTCTTTGTGTCGATTGCTTCGTCTCCATAAATTCCTTTAAGGTTCCTTTGGGGAGAATAGGGAGATGATGTTTCTAACCTATAATATTTAGAGGGGAATATCTTACCCTCCTTCAATATTCAAATCCTAGGTTTCCTTGATTTATTGCAGCATCTCTTCCACATCCTTGTCTCTATTCATGATGCTTGTCTTGGGGATGTTCGTCTCTTGCTGCCATGTCTAGAGAGATTCCAGGAATAGGATTTTCACTTCTAATAATAAAGATTTGCTTGCTTTTACTTATCGTAATGGTTCCCTTGTATTCATCCAACTTCAATTTTGACCTTCTTCTTTTGTTTCTCTAGCTAGCCTTTGATTTTTTTGGTCTTGTCATTCCTCTCTCCTCTGCCTCTGGAGGATTTCTCTTTCTTATTCTTGGACCAAGGTTTTCCATGAACTTTATAAATCTTCACGGGTCTCAGTCGTTGATATTACCAAGTTGTATAACTGATGTAAAATGATTTGTTGGTTGTTCATTCAAATTTCCAGGTGGGCTTGATCAGCCTGAGGCAAAGTCATATATTATTTAACAAACACTAGACCAGGTTCCAAATTCCAGTTCACTCCCCAATATGGTTGCCAAAAATGTTGACGCTTGAATCCGTTATGACCGAAACGGAAACCTCACGAGGATATAAATCCCCCTACATTTTTATAGAGGTGGTACTCCTCTTTAGATTTTTCTTGAGATTTTCAAATGTTCAAAATGTGGGGCTTGACAGAAGTTCGTCGTAGTAATTCAAAGAAATATAATGAGTAAATAAAAGTAATTTTTTTTTTTGTTTTCTTTTTAAACAAAGTTCCTGAGAAAGGACTAGGAATAACACACTTCACACATTTAAAGAAAATACACAAAATTTCCTCACATCCGTCATAGTTTAAGATAAATATTTATGATCACATAAAAATAAAAGAAGATGATCTACATTCACAACATAAATTTAACTAAGTGGATTCATGGGAATCTCAAATAAAGATAATGATATATCAACCTAAAATGCTTTCTATTCTGGAAAAAAGGTTACAAAGCACAGTCAAGATTGTTCTGAAAAGAGCTCTCTTGATATTTCAAAAAATATATAGTTCGTTACATATTCTTGAAATTGTAAATGTGCTTGTCTTAAATATTGGGATTGGGGCTCCTATGGACCATTAAGCAAATAAGTACAAGAAATAATTTTTTAGAAAGGAGACAGTGGGCGGTGGAAGGATTAGCAAGACCTGGTAAGAAGAAAAAAGGAGTTACCAGTCTTCAGTTAAACCTTTCTAGTGAAAGAGGTGGAATAACTCAATGAAGGACTTGATAAAGAAAAGAAGTATGTGATCAGTGTAAACTTCCTATGATGGTCACTCCTCTATTCATTTTCTCATTGATGTCCTTTTATTTTTTTCATCAATGGTTACAGGAATCATCTCAACTGATTCTTTCCCTTCATTTGTCAGTTTATCGATAACCTTCTTGAGCCATTCCTCAATGCAACCTTTCATAGGTTCAACGTTGATTTCATGCCAGATTTTAATATTGAACAACTCACCCTCCAAGTCTCAGAGATCAATGGAAATTCCATGTAGTACTTCTTCAATATATTGATTTTTTACGAATTAATCCACTAGCCAGTTATCTATGAAGTTCTCATCATATACAATTATGCCATAGAAATTTTTAATTGACAATCGTTTAAAAATATCAACTTGCTCATTGAATTGTTGTTTTGTTAGGAACAACGGGTTGAGGATAAACTTGGGATCTTGGACTTCGTTAGTGCTTCCAAATTTCATTTTACTCCCCAATATGGTTGCCAAAAATGTTGACGCTTGAATCCATTATGTCCAAAACGGAAACCTCACGAGGATATAAATCCCCCTACGGTTTTATAGAGGTGGTACTCCTCTTTATATTTTTCTTGAGATTTCCAAATGTTCAAAATGTGGGGCTTGACAGAAGTTCGTCGTAGTAATTCAAAGAAATATAACGAGTAAATAAAAGTAATTTTTTTTTTGTTTTCTTTTTAGAGAAAGTTCCTAAGAAAGAACCAGGAATAACACACTTCACACATTTAAACAAAATACACAAAATTTCCTCCAATCCATCATAGTTTAAGATAAATATTTCTGATCATATAAAAATAAAAGAAGATGATCTACATTCAAAACATAAATTCAACTGAGTGGATTCATGGGGAGCTCAAATAAAGATAATGATAGATCAATCTCAAATACTTTCTATTTTGAAAACAAGGTTACAAAGCACAGTCAATATTATTCTGAAAAGAGCTCTCTTGATATTTCAAAAAATATATAGTTCATTATTGTTACACCTCAAAATTACTCACTTCAATAGTGTCGCAAGTGTTGTCATTACAAGTGTTGTAAGTGTCTCATCTTGTCCGCGAGTGTCGCATCTTGACTATAAGTGTTGCAAGTGTCACAAACATCATACTACCATCTTTCCTATGACGTGCCCCTAATGACATCACAAAGACACTTAAGACACCTCAAAGGCTAGTTTGGATGAAGAGAAATCAGTTGACAGAAAGTACAAACCTTTTCCCATTGAAAGAACCACTAAAAAATGAATTTTGGAGAGGAGAGCTCCCCTGCCCATTGTCAGGGAGTATTGGCGCTCCCTGAGCCTCTTTGGGGGAGTGTTTGGGCACCCTGTGCACTCTTTTGGGGGAGTGATACCCCTTTTCTGAGCAAATTTTGGGTTTGTTGAGGCAAATTAGGGAAGAATCCCTCAATTCCTAAAGGTGGTTGGATTCGAATAGATGGTTAAGGCATGATCTTAGGGAAGATCCTCAACTAAAGGAGAGGAATCCTCAACTTATCCCAAAGATCTCTCAAGTGGTTGGACCTCTCCAAAGTTATATAAGGAGGCCTTCTCATGGTGAAAGTTACAATGACAATTGAGAATTACATCGAACTTATGATCTCATGAGTGAGATGTCATCAAAGAAATCAGTGGAGATTAATTGAGAAAAGGGGTTTGACAAGGAGAACTGGAAGAAGTTGTTGCACCTTCATTCAAAGGATTGTAAGTACTTTTACTTGTTCTCATTAATAATCAATGTTTGGCATGTTTATTTCAAACTTATGCTTGTTCCATATGAGTTTGTCTACAGTAGATGGATCTATGATTGAGATAATCTCAGTAGAGTAGGAAGTCCATTGTATCTTTGTTTGTCCTACATGATCTATCAGGGATCTTAGGATCGAAGCTCAGCCAGGACTTTGCAAGTACAAACGTCGATAATAAGGTGCATATCTTTCTCCTTCTCTTTCATTCATTAGCTTGATTAGATCTAAAAGGATTTCAGTGTCCATGTTAAGAACTTTTTTGTCTTGGCCTTAGGAGTCTAGAGAACAAGAGGGAATCCACTTGTCCGCGGGGGGATTCACCTACAATAGTTACATATTCTTGAAATTGTAAATGTCTTTGTCTTAAAGACTGGGATTGGGGCTCCTGTGGACCATTAAGAAAATAAATACAAGAAATAATTTTTTAGAAAGGAGGCAGTGGGCGATGGAAGGATTAGCAAGACCTGGTAAAAAGAAAAAAGGAGTTACCAGTCTTCAGTTAAACCTTTCTAGTGAAAGAAGTGGAATAACTCGATGAAGGACTTGATAAAGAAAATAAGGATGTGATCAATGTAAACTTACTATGATGGTCACTCCTCTATTCATTTTCTCATTGATGTCCTTTCATTTTTTTCATCAATGGTTACAAGAACCATCTCAACTACATATTTCCCTTCATTTGTCAGTTTATCGATATCCTTCTTGAGCCATTCCTCAATGTAACTTTCATAGGTTTAACATTGATTTCATGTCAGATTTTAATATTGAACAACTCACCCTCCAAGTCTCAAAGATCAATGGAAATTCCATGTAGTACTTCTTCAATATCTTGATTTTTTATGAATTAATCCACTAGCCAGTTATCTATGAAGTTCTCATCATATACAATTATGCCATAGAAATTTTCAATTGACAATCCTTTAAAAATATCAACCTGCTCATTGAAATGTTGTTTTGTTAGGAACAACGGGTTGAGGATAAAATTGGGATCTTGGACTTCGTTAGTGCTTTCGGCTAGGTCCACCTCCATGAGCCTTTTGAATAAATATTCTCTTCTTGTTATGGCTTGGCTGCAAGCCTGAACGATGTTGTTCAAGTTCTTTATTTTCTCTTTCTAGTAAGCATTCAGTTGCTTGATCCAACTTGAAGAGGGAAAGTCATCCTCTCTTCTCTTTAGCTCTAACATGTTGGTAACTTTAATACCAAAGGGTACCATGGCATCAAGGTAGAAACCTTCTTCATTTTTTAGTTTGGCCTGTAGATATTCAAGGAAGGCATGCGCCCTCGAGCCAAAATAAATTACACTCTTTGAAATTTCCAAAGCTTCTGTAATATGTTCCATTATTTTCTTGATAATATTCTCCACATAGCTCCTAGATAATGTGAGTAAGCTCGAGGATCCATTTATTTTGTTCGCAGACATGGCGTGTCTGACAATTTCCAAAGGGATGGAAAGCAGTGGAAGAGGCATCAAAGCCTCTTATATTTCCTTAATCCTTTCCTTTAACTTTGTATTTTCTGCTTCGATACTTCCAAAGGAATTGTCCAATGTATCAACGATGGATCTATGGATTTTGGAAACCTGGGAAGGCTGCATATTTCTTAGGTTAACCTCTAAACGAGATTTCCCCTTTTTATTCTTCACATCACTCTTCTAAATAATCAATTTTTTAGATTCGCTGTCAAAGACAGCATTCTGAAATACAAATGATTCTTCTTCATCAACTATCTCATTCTCAACAATTTCCAATGACTGATTCTTATGGTTCGCGCCTCCTGGCTTGTCAATGTTAGGAAAAATATTCTCAATGTCAGCTTCGAGCTCCATATCCTTGAGGGAGAAGATATTGATGTCACTATTGTCGAGATTCTTTTCTTCCTCTTGTACAATGTTCTTCTTCTTCTTCCTCAGAGGAATTTTATGGGAGCTTTCAATTTTTCCTGGAGGGGGATTTTTATCTCCTCCTCTGCCTGAACTACTGTTGATTACTTTTTTAGATGGGTGGGTTGTTGGAGCACTACTCTGAGGTGTTGAATTCTTGGGAGTAACAGTTGGGGACTAGGAACTCTTCCCGCTGGGACATTTTCCTCTCTTCTTGTAAAATTTATTGGTATTGAGTATCGTCTCTAAGTCTCCAGCAGTGTGGGTAGGATTTCCCAGGTTATTGTCTTCTTCTTCTCCTAGAACAGTATGGATAAATGAACTGCTAAAACCCCTTGTCAACATATGTTCGACAAAGATTCCATTAGGGTCAAACCATCTAATATTTTCAGCATACTTGAGATTCAAGTTGTGGAAGTGGTTTGTGAATTCATCAATTTTGTTCATATTTATGAATACAAAATACCCAACTTTCCAATGAAAAGGTATGATTTTTTTTTTCATTTTTCATGAAAAAAGTGCAGCCAAAGGTTATATTTCTTTGTGAATTCTGTAACAAAAAAAAAATCAGATATATGGCATGGAAGAAAGGAAGGATTTTCCTTAGAACCGAAAATCCTGATAATATTGTAATTTTCATTTTGCTCCAAAGTCCCCTTTCTATCCAGGAATTTACTAGCCTGAGTGGATATCCTTGGAGTTTCTTTTTCGAACAAAAATTCTTTAAGGATGGAGAAAAAGTCGTTGAAAACTTCATAAAAATGTATGGAATCTTTGTGTCTTCATAATTCTTGCTACCATAATGTCACAAGGTCAAATTCACAATTCACCTTCTTGCATATAGACAATTTAGGAAATAGATATCAATGTGCTATCGCAAAAACCAAATAAGAAGACAAATAATTTCTTATCCTTTTTATAGTAAAATAATTGGGAAGAGATTTCAATGGAAATAAACTTCCCCCAATCAAAAATGGCCTTCTCCTTCATAGTAAAATATAATATGTAAAGAATCATACGGGAAATGCTAGTAGTTTTTTCTTGGCCCGTAACTCTGGTAAATAACCAAGCAATTTCCCAAAATGGGTTCTTCAGAAATATGACCTACAATATGGTAATATCTTCAGGGATGGTCACAAAATTCTCCAAGAATTTAGGTAAGAGATCTATGCCTTTGTCATTTTTTTTCAAGAAGTATCTGCAATATTCACCTTTGAAGGTGATTGTTGGCTTTGGGAGTCTCAACATTTTATGGAATACTTGAGGCGAAAGAGAGATGGTAGAATGGTATTGGAGATGAATCATATGTTGGTTTGGTATATACTTCTCAGCGCACCAGGAAACCAACTCCTTGCAGTCAAAAACTTCAGGAACATAGCCTACACGAACAATTCCAAATGTCCAAACTACTTCCTTCTAAGTAGAAGGGGATGAATGTTGAACAACTGAGAGGGGGAGTGAATCAGTTGTTACTGTGCTTAAAGAATTATATCCATTTTTTAAATTTATTACAGAACTTCTCAATTATGATCACAATAAAAAAGCAGTAGAGTATTCAACATCAATCACACACATGTATAGTAAAGAGATAGATATTCCTAAGGAAACCCATAAAGGGTGAAAACCTCTTCTTCTTTATATGATAATCATTTTATGTACATTATCATTCTTATGAGCACCAACTCATAATGAGACTACCACCTCTGTTTTGCAAGATGCTACTTGTTGAGAGCACCAACTCTCTAGTTTCTCTAGTACCAACTCCCTCACTGCTCCAAAACCAATTGGATGGAAGCATCAACTTCCAGTCACATAGGCACCAACCTGTATAACAGAGAACCAATGTTCTCCCTAGAACCACCCTGCCACCCTGGTTTCTCTGGCTACTACCAGATGGTAGCTACAACTCCCTATGTTCAAGCACCCACTTGACACTTAGAGGACAACAATCCTCCCTAGCACCTCCCGACCACCCTGGAATATAAAACTTTTCTTTCTGTGAATTTATTACAGTGATTCAATAGTAGTCATTGGCTTACCAGGCTTATCAATGCTCTGTTATGCTACTCTTCTCTCTTGTAGCATTGTCTCTCTGCTTGCATCTCCTTGAGATTTTTGATATTATGTTATATCTTTGCATGTCCATCTCAACCTTCTTTTACTATATCATTTATGCATATTTGTTCTTTCCTTCTGCTGTGTTGTTTCTCCTCTAGACTCCCCTCTTCTACCTGCATAACACACTCTTAAAAATCGCAACGTCAATCTCTTCTCTGTCATGAATTTATATAGTCTCTTTGCACCTTGTACATGTTGCATGCGCTATCCCCCTGCATACACTCCACTGCGTTCATCATCTCTCGCCCTTCTCATGAGATCTTTTGTCTTTACTGACTGTAACAGTCTTCGAACCTTTTCCATCGATCAGTTGAATCTATGATGAGTTTACACTCCACTGGCAGTTGCCTCGAGACTCTTCATCTTCTCTGTCAATCACCCTGAAGACTCTTTGAATTCTCTGGCAGAAACCATCGGTGGCCTCTAACAGTTACACCAAGGCTCTTCGGCCCCTCTGGTAGCCACCCTACAGCTCCTCAAATTCTTTATCAGATGCAATCACTTCGTTCTGGTAGTTAC
>JASDQU010107065.1:41568-52375 GCA_032191745.1 Picea mariana
TCAATTTTTTTAATTTATTACAAAACTTCTCAATGATGATCACAATAAATAAGCAGTAGAGTATTCAACATCAATCACACACATGTATAGTACAAAGACAAATATTCCTGAGGAAACCCATAAAGGGTGAAAACCTCTTCTTCTTTATATGATAATTATTTTCTGTACATTATCATTCTTATGAGAACCAACTCATAATGAGGCTACCACCTTTGTTTTGCAAGATGCTACTTGCAAAGAGCACCAACTCTCTGGTTTATCTATCACCCACTAGAAGGAAGTACCAACTCCCTCACTACTCCAACACCAACTAGATGGAAGCACCAACTTCCAGTCACATAGGCACCAACCCATATAATAGAGAACCAATGTTCTCCCTAGCACCACCCTGCCACCCTAGTTTCTCTGGTTGTTACCATATGGTAGCTATAACTCCATATGTTCAGACACCCACTTGACACTCAGAGGACAACAGTCCTCCCTAGAACCTCCCAACCACCCTGAAATATAAAACTTTGCTTTCTGTGAATTTATTACAGTGATTCAATAGTAGTCATTGGCTTACCAGGCTTATCAATGTTCTGCTATGATGCTCTGCTCTCATGTATCAGTGTCTCTCTGATTGCATCTCCTTGATCTTTATGATCTTCTGTTATATCTCTGCATGTCCATATCATCCTTCTTTTACTGTATCAGTTATGCATCTCTGTTCTTTCCTTCTGCTACGTTGTTTCTCCTCTAGACTCCCTTCTTCTATCTGCATAACACACACTTAAAAATCACAGCACCACTCTCTTCTTCGTTCAACATTTTTATAGTCTCTTTGCACCTTATGCATGCTACATGTGCTATCCCCCTACATACACTTCACTGCGTTCATCATCTCTGGCCCTTCTCCTGAGATATTTTGGCTTTACTGACTGTAACAATATTCGACCCTTTTCCATCTCTCAGTCGACTCTATTATGAGTTTACACTCCATTGGCAGTTGCCTCGAGAATCTTCCTCTTCTCTGTCGATCACCCTGAAGACTCTTTGAATTCTCTGGAAGAAACCATCAGTGGTCTCTAACAGTTACACCAAGGCTTTTGGCCCCTCTAGAAGCCACCCTACAGCTCCTCAAATTCCCTGGCAAATGCAATCACTTCGTTCTGGCAATTACTAAGAGAAACTATGCACGTTCATGCGTTATGGCGCCTTCTCTCTTCCTGAAGAAAACTTCACAGTGGATGTTATCTCTTCTAGCTAAGCCCCTTCCTTTCAGGTGACCTCTAGCGGTGACCAAATGCCTATTCATAAGGTGCTTTCGTGACTCATGTTTTGGGGATCTATGGATGAGGCATCTCGACTCTCCAAGTCGCGATCTCTGAAATGGAGCTTAGCTGCATGCTAGCTCCTCCCTTAAACCTTCGATGATGTGACCAATGGCTATGACCAAATATCTATTCAAAAAGGCATTTCATGATTTCTCATTTTGGGTTTTCTCTCGTGAGTCTCCTTGACTCCTCATACTGCGAACCCCAAAATGGAGCTTGCCTGCTCTAGCTCCTTCCTCCAACATGGCCACCTACGATGACCGCAACTTAACTCAACACTGCATTTTGTAATTTTTCATTTCGAGGATTCTTCTATGAGTCCCTTGACTCCTCCAACTTCTGGTACCCGAAATGGAGCCTAGCTATGCTAGCTCCTTCCACTCACATGACCACGGGCGGTGACCAGGGGCCAAGTCTGAAAACGCATTTCGCATTACGCGTTTCGGGGATTCTGTGAAGAGTTGTCTTGACTCTCCATGTCGAAAACTTTGAAATGGAGCTTGGAAACTCTGCCTCTGCTCTCTAGCTCTCGATGATGTGACCACGAGATATGACCACTAGCTAGTCATTTGAGTGCTTCTCTCTTCAGATCAACGCTCCATGATCCGTGGTGATCGGACGACTATCCTCTGTCCTTGAACTTCAACTTTTGAGACTTTGGGGGAGTATTGATGCTAAAACTCTTGAAACTAAGCTCTCGGAGTGATGTCATTCTTGCGTCACTCAATGATGTGTCATAACCTGAGTGGTTGCCATGTGTCACTCTGAATTGTGATTTCCAGTGACCTGAAATGCCGAGTAAACTTGACACTTGTCTTTGTATGATTGTGCCACATGTCCTTGCTGACGTAGACTACCACCTGTCCTTTCTAACGTGGTATGTCATGAACTACCTCCTGGATCTGATGGCCCAGATTCATCATTGATCCAACGGCTAAGATTATTTTGCGATTTCGCATATCGTGAGTTCGAGAGATTAGAACACCTCGCTCCTTTGACTTTCCAGTCAGTGAAGAGATGATCTTTCGCCATGTGTCCTTCTTGTATCGACAAACCAGATTTCTCCTCGATCCAACGGCTTAGATCATTTCGCCATTTCACATTTTGTGATTTGGGAGAATAGAGCACCTCATGCCTTTGACTTTCCAGTAAGATAAATGATGATCTTTCGACATGTGTCCACTGGATCCAATGACCCACAACTGTCCTTGATGGACGGCCAGGATTCATTCACAGTTGTGGAGATTTGGATGACTCCTGGTCTTATCCGCCTTGTAGCTTCACCAGATCTAATAGTTGTTGGTCCTTCGTAATTAATCTAGATCTGACGACCCAGGTCTTATCACGATTTCACATATCGTGAGTTGGAACATTAGAGAGATTCCTTCCTTTGACTTTCCAGTTGGCAAAATGTTGAAGTGTAGCCACCTATCCTGCCTGATGATGGATGGTCCTCCTATTTTCGAGACTTTGTAAGCCCGCTTCATGTTGAACTTTAAATATCTTGTAGGTTCTCCTAGATCCGATGATGGTCGGTTCTCGTGCTCAAATATAACGCTTGAAATCTGTCCTCCATATGCATGCTCCTCCTGTATGAATTCAGATCTAACGACCGTCGAGAATTCAGAATGGGTGATCCAACAATCATTGTTGCTTCTCCTCCTGAGCTTCTCCTTCCTGTGTGTTCTTGCAATCAATGACAACTGCATTGTTCCTGTGAACATGCCAACAATCTTCCCCTTTGGCATTGATAGCAACCCTGAAAGGCTGCACTATTATGCTTGGACCTCGATCTCCAACCGTAGCATCTATTCATGTTGTTCTTCTCCCCCTTTGACATCAATGTCAAAAAAAAAATAGGCTCCCCTGAGCTGTTGCAGTAATTTTTCGGAGGTATCAGATATTCAACCAACACAAACTCCCCCTAACAGGATGGATTCTCTTTAGATGTGAGACAGGATGACACCCAGCTTATGACAGAGATATTCAAAAGGTGTCTTGGCTAGGGGTTTAGTAAAGATGTCTGCAATTTGTTCTGTGGTTGGAATGTAATGAAACTGAAAAATCTAATTGGTGACCTTCTCTCTCAGAAAATGGTATTTTATGGGAATATGCTTGGTCTTGGAGTGGAATACAGAATTCTTTGACAAACTTATGGCACTTGTGTTATCACAATGAATTGGGATCGGTGCAATATATTTTACCTCCAAGTCTACAAGTGTCTGTATCATCCATAATACCTAAGTGCAACAAGTAGTAGCAGCAATGTATTCTGCCACTGTAGCTGATAAAGAAATGGAACCTTGCTTTTTGCTCAACCATGCTACTAAAAAATCTCCTAAGAAGAACACACCTCCACTCGTGCTTTTCCTTTCATCTGTGCAGTTAGCCCAATCAGCATCTAAGTATACTGATAACTAAAAATTTTGATTCTTATTATACCATAGGCTATAGTTCATCGTTTCTTTTAAATATCTGAATATCCTTTTGACAGCTAGCAAATGACTCTGTTTAGGTGCAGACTAATATCTTCCCACCATTCCAAAAGCATGCATTATGTCTAGACGAGATGTTGTGATGTACAACAGGCTTCCTATCATAGACATTTCAAATTCAGACTCCATCGCAGAAGCAAACCATTGTACCAATGAATCCTTATTACATTTGAAGATGATGTCATCTACATAGACCAACATGATGAGAAAATCATTACCCTTTGTTTTGATATATAGATTGTTGTAAAGTGTTCCTCTCTTGAACCCTTTGTCTTGGAGATATGTATCTAGTCTATGATACCAGGTACAAGGGGCTTATTTTAACCCATATAAAGATTTCTTGAGCTTGCATACAAAGTCAGGGTTATCATATAGTTCGAAACCCTCTAGTTGTTCCATATAGACTTCTTCATTTAAATCTCCATTTACAAAATCTAACTTGACATCCGTTTGATAGAATTTAAACCTTTGATGACAAGCATGGGCAAGAAATATTCTAATAGCTTCTAATCTTGCTACGGGCGCAAATGTTTCATAAAAATCTAGTCCTTCTATTTGAGCATAGCCTTTACAGACCAATCTTGCTTTGTTCCTGAAAACTTGTCCCTACTCATTCAACTTATTCTTAAAGATCCATTTGGAGCCTATGAAATTTTTATCTGTTGATCTAGGAATGAGTTCCAAAGTGTCATTCTTTTCAATCTGGTCCATTTCCTTATTCATTGATTTTAACCAATTTACGTCTTCACTAGCTTCATTAAAGTTCTTGGGTTCCACCATGGATATGAAGGATATATGTAATTTCTCGGTGTCTTTGATTATCCTTCTCCTAGTTTGTACACCTTTGTCTTTCTCACCAATTATCTGACTTTCGGGATTATTATTTTGAGTAATTATGGAGGAAGGATTTGATGTTGTTTGTTGGTTTGAATCTACATGAGTATTTGTATCTTCATCTGATTCAAAGTCTTCTTTTTTTTATTCTTGGACCTGTTCATCTTCATCTTTACCTGTGTCCTCTGAAGAAGACTCAATATTGCTCACCTACATTATTGGGACTCCTTCATCAGCCTTTAAACCAATGCAATCAACTAATTTGTGCAATATTTTATTAAAGCATCTATATCCTTTACTATTGGTATAATATCCTAAGAAGATGCCTTCAGCAGCCCTATCATCATATTTTCCAAGGTTTTCATTATTATTCTTTATGTAGCACTTACTCCCAAAGACTTTGAAGTGTTTTATTGAAGCAGGTCTTCCATACCATAGTTCATAGGGTATTTTTTCACTGTGTGGTCTGAGGTGGACTTTGTTAAGAACATGGATTGTTGTATGTATTGCTTCTACCCAGTAGGTTTGACCAATATTCTTATCATTCATCATTGACCTGGCCATTTGCTGAACTGTTCTATTTTTTCTTTCAACTACTCCATTTTGCTATGGAGTTCCTGGGATAGTGTATTCTCTCTTGATCCCATGTTTATCATAGAATTCCTTGAAATCACTTGACATAAAGTATCCTCCTCTATCTGATCTTACAACCTTTAATCTATTTCTTGTTTGATTTTTTGTTAAAGCCTTAAATATTTTAAATTTCTCAAATGTTTCAGATTTTTCTTTGAGAAAAGCAACCCAAGTGAGTCTAGAGTAATCATCAATGATTAGCATGAAGTAGTTTTCCTTCCCTGTAAATTCTTGTCTTGATGGTCCACATAAATCCATATGAACTAATTGGAGTAGTTTCTCTGTTGAAGTAGAGATCTTGGATTTAAATTGTGTCCTAGTTAGCTTTCCTACTTGGCAGGGTTTACACATAGAATCTTGTGGCTTTGATATTCTTGGAAGATCTTTTACTACCTCAAGATTTTTGAGCTTGATTAAATGATCAAAGTTTAGATGTCCAAGTCTCCTATGCCATAACCAGATCTCATCATGTTTTCTTAGATGACACTCTTATCTATCTTCTTTCAGCACATGTACATTATTTTATGTCCTTATGCCTTTAGCCACCACTTCACATCCTCTGTCACACATTTGACTTACACTGAGCAGATTATGTTTCATCCCATCTACAAGAAAAACATCTTGGGCTTTTCCTTTTCCATTACTTAGACTCACCATCCCTTTATCGTTGATTTTACCTGGAGGATCATTTCCAAAGGTTATGTTTCCTGATTTACTTTCACTTAGAGATAGAAACTTAATTTTTTCTCTCATCATATGTTTGGAGCATCCATTGTCTATATACCAAGGTTTCTTTTGTCTTTGAGCTGACAACACTAATCCACACTTGTCACTTTCTTTCTTCTTACAACCCTTGACATTTTTAGCAGAGGGATTCAAATCTAGTTCATGGTTATTTAAGCGACAGTCAGTAGCTTTATGTCCATAATTATGACAGATGAAATATTCGAGTTCATTGAATGAGGGATCATAACGATTTTTATGCTTAACCTGTGTCCTTTTCCCATCCATCAAGTGATTTGCAGTCTGTGATGGTTTGTTTCTTGGTTGTCTCATTCTTTGTTGTGGAAGATATCTATACCTTGAATGTCTTGATTGCTCATATCTCAATTTTAAAGAACAGTTTACATCTTTATAACCAAAGAACAGAAAAAACAATATCCATAGAAAAAACCTTGGTACCTGGAAAATGGTTGTCTTCTTTGAGAAGGTCGATTTCTTCCATGCCGATGATTTCTTTGAACAGAGAGTACATTATTTCTTTGATCTATAGTTTCAGTTTTGGTACCTCTTTCGTTACTCCTCCAGAGCCGCCGATTATCTTCTTTTGTTTCTGTAGGTTTTTAGGTATCATAGATGGTAGATTTGAAAAACTTGATGGGATCTTTGTTGCTTGGTTGATCACTACTTGATCCCTCTTCATAACCCAGACCTATTTTCATCTTTGGGTTTCTTTGCTGATTCATAATGGTGGCCAATTCTTCTCAGGCTTTGATACTTGATAGATTCGGATGATACAAGGCTTGAAACTTCTCCATCTCTTTCCTAGTTTTTAGTACTACTTCCTCCAAAGCTTCACATCTTTCCTTCTTTTCTCATAACAGTTGTTTCAGAATATCTTCGATTTTATTTTTATCTTCTAATTCCACTTTTAGTAGGGAAAAGGCTTCGTTGGGTTCTTTACTGCCTTTCTTGAACTGTCTCAACAATTGTTTTTGCTTTCTCGTCTTAATTTTGAGTCTTTCAAGCTCTTCTAGTGCACTAATCAATTCTCCTTCCAGGTCAACCACAACTTCTTCTTCATTAGCATCACTTCCTATGATTTTATTATCATAATCCTTTTTGGCCATAAGTATGAACTCATTTAGTTTATCTTCAATAGAGGAGTCATTGTATTCATCATATGAAGGATCATCATCATTGTTTACAGAAAGAATTTTCTTCTTAAAAATTTTATCTTTAAAGAAATTTCTATGTTTGTGCTTCTCCTCATCATCATATGTCTGATCCTTTCTTTTGTAAGGACACTTATTTGCAAAATGACCTATATTAACACGATTGAAAACTTTGAAAGGCAGTTTACCTTTGTATTTTCCTGATCCCTTCTTCAGTCTTCTCACAAATTTTGCTTCAATTTCATCAGGCTCAGCATCCTAATTCTTGTCTTCCTTAAATGATTCTCTCTGGAGGTGGGTTTATATTTAACTATTCTAATTTCATATGCAGTCAATGTTCCTATAAGTTGATCAAACTCCAAGGATTTTAGATCAATAAGTTATTCTATAGAAGAGACCTTCGGGTTGAACCTATTTGGTAGAGATCTCAAAATTTTCTGAACTAAAGAAGGTTCCTCAATTTTTTCACCAAGTGCTTTCATCACATTTACCAGTTCTTCAACTCTCAGAAAGTACTTTCCAACAATTTTATCCTCTTTCATATTCATCTATTAAAACTTTACTCTATAGTTTTGAAGCTTGGCGTCCTTTACCTTCTCATTACCTTCATAACTGCTAATGAGTTTGTCACACATTTCTTTGGCAGTTTCTAGGTGCATAAATTATACAAATTCTGCTTCTGCAAGCCCACTCAAGATAGCATTCATAACCTTAGCGTTGAAGCTGAATTCTAGCTTGTCATCCTTATTAGCTAGTACAATTGGCTTTACATAACCAATATCTACCACATCCCAGACATCTGCACCTAAATCCGTTATGTAGGTTCTCATTCTAACTTTCCAGAAGGAAAAGTTTGTTCCATTGAATAGAGGAGCCTTATTGGTTGAAGTTCCTTCATGTCTTGACATGTTTAAGCTCTAGGATCTACCCTTAGATAAAAGGGGTTGGCTCTGATACCAATTTTTGGACAACTGAGAGGGGGGTGAATCAGTTGTTACTGTGCTTAAACAATTATATCCATTTTTTAAATTTATTACAGAACTTCTCAATGATGATCACAATAAATAAGCAGTAGAGTATTCATCATCAATCACACACATGTATAGTATAGAGATAGATATTCCTAAGGAAACCCATAAAGGGTGAAAACCTCTTCTTCTTTATATGATAATTAGTTTTTGTACATTATCATTCTTATGAGAACCAACTCATAATGAGGCTACCACCTCTGTTTTGCAAGCTTCTACTTGTTGAGAGCACCAACTCTCTAGTTTCTCTAGCACCCACTAGAAGGAAGTACCAATTCCCTCACTGGTCCAGCACCAACTTCCAGTCACACAGGCACCAACCTCTATAACAGAGAACCAATGTTCCCTCTAGCACCACCCTGGTTTCTCTGGCTGCTACTAGATGGTAGCTACGACTCCCTGTGTTCAAGCACCCACTTGACACTCAGAGGAAAACAGTCCTCCCTAGCACCTCCCAACCACCCTGAAATATAAAAATTTGCTTTCTATGAATTTATTATAGTGATTCAATAGTAGTCATTGGCTTACCAAGCTTGTCAATGTTCTACTATGCTACTCTGCTCTCCTATATCAATGTCTCTCTGCTTGCATCTCCTTGAGCTTTCTGATCTTCTGCTATATCTTTGCATGTCCATATCATCCTTCTTTTACTGTATCAGTTATGCATCTTTGTTCTTTCCTTTTGCTGCGTTGTTTCTCCTCTAGAATCCCTTCTTCTACCTACATAACACACTCTTAAAAATCATAGCACCATCATTTCTCTGTTCTACATTTGTATAGTCTCTTTGCACCTTGTGCATGCTGCATGCGCTATCCTCCTGCATACACTTCACTGCATTCATCATCTCTGGCCCTTCTCCTGAGATCTTTTGGCTTTACTGACTGTAACAGTCTTTGACCCCTTTCCATCTGTCAGTCGACTCTATGATGAGTTTACACTCCACTGGTAGTTGCCTCGAGACTCTTCGTCTTCTCTGTCGATCACCCTAAAGACTCTTTTAATTATCTAGAAGAAACCATCAGTGATCTCTAACAGTTACACTGAGGCTCTTCGGCCCCTCTAGAAGCCACCCTAAATCTCCTCAAATTCTCTGGTAGATGCAATCACTTCGTTCTGGTAGTTACTGAGAGAAACTCTGCATGTTCATGTGTTTTGGTGCCTTCTCTCTTCCTGAAGAAAAATTCACAGTGGGCGCTAGCTCTTCTGGCTAAGCCCCTTCCTTTTAGGTGACCTATGGTGGTGACCAAACGCCTATTCATAAATCACTTTCGCCACTCACGTTTCAGGGATCTGGGGATGAGGCATCTCGACTCTCCAAGTCGCGATCTCTGAAATGGAGTTTAGCTGCATGCTAGCTCCTCCCTTAAACCTTCGATGATGTGACCAATGTGTATGACCACAGCCCTATTCAAAAAGGAATTTCGTGATTTCGCATTTCAGGTTTTCTCCCGTGAGTCTCCTTGACTCCTCATATTGTGAACCCTGAAATGGAGCTTGGCTACTCTAGCTCCTTCGTCCAACATGACCACTGGTGGTGACCATAGCTTAACTCGAAACTGCATTTCAGAATTTCGCATTTCAGGGATTCTCCTATGAGTCCCTTGACTCCTCCAACTTTCGGTACCTGAAATGAAGCCTAGCTATGCGAGCTCCTTCCACTCATGCGACCATGGGTGGTGACCAAGGGCCAAGTCCAAAAACGCATTTCGCATTTCGTGTTTCGGGGATTCTGTGAAGAGTCATCTCATCTCTCCATGTCGCAAACTCAGAAATGGAGCTTGTGAGCTCTAGATCTTCTCTCAAGCTCTCGACGATGTGACCATGAGATATGACCATTGGCTAGTCATTTGAGTGCTTCTCTCTTCAAATGAATGGTCCACGATCCGTGGTGATCGGATGGCTATCCTCTGTCCTAGAACTTTAGCTTTCAGGACTTTGGGGGATTATTGATGCTAAAACTCCTCAAACTAAATTCTCAGAGTGACGTCATTCTTGCATCACTCGATGACATTTCATAAACCCAGTGGCTGCCATGTGTCACTCAAAATTGTGATTTCCAGTGGCCTAAAATATCGAGTAAACTTGACACTTGTCCTTGTATGATTGTGCCATGTGTCCTTGCTGGCATAGACTACCACCTATCCTTTCTGACGTGGTCTGTCATGAACTACCTCCTGGATCTGACGGCCCAGATTCATCCTTGATCCAATGGATAAGATTATTTCATGATTTCACATATCGTGAGTTCGAGAGGTTAGAACACCTCGATCCTTTGACTTTCCAGTCAGCGAAGAGATGATCAACGAACTAGATTTCTCCTCGATCCGACAGCTCAGATCATTTCACCATTTCACGTTTCGCGAGTTGGAAGAATAGAGCACCTCGTGCCTTTGAATTTTCAGTCAGGGAAATGACAATATTTTGACATGTGTCCTTCGGATCCAACTATTGGACACACCTACCACACTTAGATGGGGGGGGGGTGAATGAGTGTGGGGCTCTTTTCCCAAAAATTCCCTCTTGCACAAAAACTCATCAATTAGCATTCAACATTTATTCATTACCCATTGCTGTCATTTATAACCAGTTAGATGTAGTCACATAT
>JASDQU010107065.1:57667-77024 GCA_032191745.1 Picea mariana
CTGAGTGGGCTTGTAGAAATAGAATTTGTAAAAGTTATGCACTTAGAAACTGCCAAAGAAATGTGGGACAAACTCATTAGCAGTTATGAAGGTAATGAGAAGGTAAAGGATGCCAATCTTCAAACCTACAGAGTACAATTGAACAACTAAAGATGAAAGAGGATGAAACTATTGGAAAGTACTTTCTGAGAGTTGAAGCACTGGTAAATGCAATGAAAGAACTTGGTGAAAAGTTGAGGAACCTTCTTTAGTTCAAAATTTTTTGAGATCTCTACCAGATAGGTTCAACTCGAAGGTCTCTTCTATAGAAGAACTTAATGATCTAAAATCCTTGCCGTTTGATAAACTTCTAGGAACGTTGAATACATATGAAATGAGAATAGTTAAAGATAAACCCACCTCCAAAGAAACATCATTTAAAGTAGACAAGAATGAGGATTCTGAGCCTGATGAAATTGAAGCAAAATTTGTGAGAAGACTGAAGAAGGGATCGGCAAATACAAAGGTAAACTACCTTTCAAATATTTCAACTATGGTAAGATAGGTCATTTTGCAAATAAATTTCCTCAGAAAAGAAAGTATCAGACATGTGATGATGAGGAGAAGCACAAACACAAAAAATTCTTTAAAGAGAATAATTTTAAGAAGAAAAGTCTTTGTGTAAACAATGATGATGATCCTTCAGATGATGAATACAATGACTCCTCTATTGAAGATAAACTAAATGAATTCATTCTTATGGCTAAAGAGGATTATGACAATAAAATCATAGGAAGTGATGCTAATGAAGAAGAAGCTGTGGTTGATATGGAAGGAGAACTGATCAGTGCACTGGAAGAGACTGACAGACTCAGAATTAAGAAGAGAAAAAAAAAATGATTGTTGATACAGTTCAAGAAAGGCAGTAAAGAACCCGATGAAGAATTTTTCCTACTAAAAGTGGAATTAGAAGAGGCAAAGAAAATCGAAGACATTCTGAAACAACAGTTATCAGAAAAGAAGGCAAGATGTGAAGCTCTGGAAAAGGAAGTAGTGAAAACTAGGAAAGAGTTGGAGAAGTTTCAAGTCTTGTATCATTAGAATCTGTCAAGTATCAAAGCCTCAGAAGAATTGGCCACCATTTTGAATCAGCAAAGAAACCCAAAGATGAAAACGGGTCTGGATTATGAAGGGGGATCAAGTAGTGATCAGCCAAGCAACAAAGAACCCATCAAGTTTGTCAAATCTACCACCAGTGACAACAAAAAACCTATAGAAACAAAAGAAGATAATCGGTTGTCCAGGAGGAGTAACGAAAGAGGTACCAGAACTGAAACTATAGATCAGAGAAATAATGTACTCTCTGTTCAAAGAAATCATCAGCATGGAAGAAATCGACCTTCTCAAAGAAGACAACCATTTTCTAGGTACAAAGGATTTTTCTATGGATATTGTTATTTATGTTCTAACTTTGGTCACAAAGTAGTAAACTGTTCTTTAATATTTAAATATGAGAAATCAAAATATTCAAGGAATAGATATCTACCGAAACAAAGAATGAGACAGCCAAGTAACAAACAATCACAGACTGTAAATAATGTGATGGTTGGAAAAAGGACACAGGTTAAAAATAACAATCATTATGATCCTTTATTCAATGAACCAAAATGTTACACCTACCATAATTTTGGACATAAAGCTGCAGACTGTCGCTTAAGGAACTACGAGCCAGATTTGAACCCCTCTGTTGAAAATGTCAAGGTTTGGAAGATGAAAGAAAATGAAAAGTGTGAACTAGTGCTGTCAGCCCAAGGACATCAGAACCCCTGGTATATTGACAATGGTTGCTCCAAACATATGACGGGAGACAAAGGTAAGTTTATATCTCTAAGTGAAAGAAAATTAGGAAACATAACCCTTAGAAATGATGCTCTAGGTAAAATCAAGGGTAAAGGGATGGTGAGTCTAAGTAATGGCAAAGGAAAAGCCCAGAATATTCTTCTTGTAGATGGGTTGAAACATAATTTGATCAGTGTAAGTCAAATGTGTGACACAAGATGTGAAGTGGTGTTCACTTCCAAGGACTGCAAGATAAAGTTTGTAAACTCAGGACAAGTAGTGGCTAAAGGCATAAGGACAGAAAATGATGTATATGTGCTGAAAGAAGATAGAGAAGAGTGTCATCTAAGAAAGCATGATGAGAGATGGTTATGGCATATGAGATTTGGACATCTAAACTTTGACCACTTAATCAAGCTCAAAAATCTTGAGGTAGTAAAAGATCTTCCGAGAATATCAAAGCCACAATATTCTATGTGTAAACCCTACCAAGTAGGAAAGCTAACTAGGACACAATTTAAATCCAAGAGCTCTACTTCAAGAGAGAAACCACTCCAACTAGTTCATATGGATTTATGTGGATCATCAAGACAAGAAGGCATAGGGAAAGAAAACTACTTCATTCTGATCATTGATGATTACTCCAGACTAACTTGGGTTGCCTTTCTCAAAGAAAAAGATGAATCATTTGAGAAATTTAAAATATTTAAGGCTTTAACTGAGAATCAAACAGGCAAGAGGTTAAAGAAAATAAGATCAGATAGAGGAGGCAAATTTATTTCAAGTGAGTTCAAGGAATTCTGTGATAAACATGGGATCAAGAGAGAATACACAATCCCAAGAACTCCAAAACAAAATGGAGTAGTTGAGAGGCAAAATAGAATAGTGTAGCAAATGGCCAGGTCAATGATGAATGAGAAGAACATTGGTCAAACCTACTGGGTAGAATCAATACACACAACAGTCCATGTTCTTAACAAATCCCACCTCAAACCACACACTGACAAGACACCCTATGAACTGTGGTATGTGATACCTGCTTTAATCAAACACTTCAATGTCTTTGGGAGTAAGTGTTACATAAAGAATAGTGATGAGAACCTTGGCAAGTATGATGACAGGGCTGATGAAGGCATCTTCTTAGGGTATGCTACAAATAATAAAGGATACAGATGTTATAATAAGAGGTTGCATATATTGGTTGACTGTATTGACATAAAAGTTGATGAAGGAATCCCAGTAAGAGAGATGAACAATATTGAATCAACAACAAAGGATATAGATGAAGTTGAAGATAAATAGGTGCAATAATTAGAACAAGAAGACTTTGAGCCAGATGAAGATGAAAATATTCAGATAGATTCAAATCAATAGACAACATCAAATTCCTCCTCTATAATCATTCAAAAGAATCATCCTGCAAGTCAGATAATTGGTGAAAAAGACAAAGGTGTACAAACTAGGAGAAAGATAATCAAAAACACTGAACAATCACATATAGCCTTCATATCCATGCTAGAACCTAACAATTTTAATGAAACTATCAAATATGACCATTGGGTTCAAGCCATGAATGATGAACTTGATCAGATTGAGAAAAACAATACGTGGGAGATGGTTCCTAGACTTGAAGGTAAAAATATCATTGGTTCCAAATGGATCTTTAAGAACAAAATGAATGAGAAGGGACAAGTTGTCAGGAACAAAGCAATATTGGTCTATAAGGGCTATGTTCAAATAGAAGGACTGGATTTTGATGAAATATTTGCGCCAATAGCAAGACTATAAGCGATCAGAATATTTCTTGCCTATGCTTGTCATAAAAGGTTTAAAGTTTATCAAATGGATGTCAAGTTGGCATTTCTAAATTGAGATTTAAAAGAAGAAGTTTATATGGAACAACCAGAGGGTTTCGAACTGACAAATAATCCCGACCTAGTATGCAAGCTAAAGAAAGCCTTATATGGGTTAAAACAAGCTCCTCGTGCCTGGTATTACAGACTGGATAAGTATCTCAAAGACAAAGGGTTCAAGAGAGGAATAGTTGACAACACTCTATATATCAAAACAGAGGGTAATGAATTACTCATCGTGTTGTTCTATGTAGATGACATCATCTTCAGATGTAATAATGATTCATTGGTACAAAGGTTTTCTTCTGCCATGGAGTCTGAGTTTGAAATGTCTATGATAGGGGAACTACCATTTTTTCTTGGTCTGCAAATTACTCAGAAGTATGAAGGAATATTTATTTCTTAAGACAAATGTCTAAGAGAAATGTTGAAAAGGTTTCAAATGGAAGATTCTAAACCTGTGGGCACACCTATGGTTACTGGATGAAAATTAAGCAAGGATGATGACTCACCTGATGTTGATCAAAGTTCATATAGGTCAATGATAAGAAACCTATTGTATATCACAACATCCCATCCAGACATAATGCATGATGTTGGAATAGTAGGAAGGTATCAGGCAGCACCCAAACAGAGTCATTTGCTCGTTGTCAAAATAATATTCATATATTTGAAAGAAACAATGAACTATGGCCTATGGTATCCTAAGAATTAGAATTTTCAATTATAAGTCTACTCAGATGCTGATTGGGCTAACTGCATGGATGAAAGGAAAAGTACGAGTGTAGGTGCATTCTTCTTAGGAGATTCTCTAGTAGCGTGGTTGAGTAAAAAACAAGGTTCCATTTATTTATCAACTATAGAGGCAGAGTACATTGTTGTTGCTACTTGTTGCACTCAGGCATTATGGATGATTCAAACACTTGTAAACTTGGAGGTAAAATATACTGCATCGATCCCAATTCATTGTGATAACACTACTACCATAAGTGTGTCAAAGAATCCTGTATTCCACTCCAATACCAAGCACATTCCCATAAAATACCATTTTTTGAGAGAGAAGGTCACCAATCAGATTGTTTAGGTTCATTACATTCCAAACATAGAACAAATTGCATACATTTTTACTAAACCCCTAGCCAAGACACTATTTGAATATCTCCGTCAGAAGATGGGTGTCATCCCGTCTCACACGTAAGAGAGTCCATCCTATTAGGGGGAGTATGTGTTGGTTGCACATATGATACCTCCGATGAAGTACTACAACAACTCAGGTGGAGCATGTTTTCTTTGAAATTGATGTCAAAGGGGGAGAAAAGGAGTGGAGTGGTCCAGACTGGATGCTATAGCTGGAGGTTCAAACATATTAGCGCAGCCGTTCGGGGTTGCCATCAATGCCAAAGGGGGAGATTGTTGGCAGGTTTATAGTTGGGAGTGATCTTTTCATTGATGGAAAGAAAAATGATGGAAAACAAGCTCGAAAGATATCGTAAGTCAAGACAGGAGGAGCGCACAGATGGAGGACATATCTCAGAAGTTATATTCGAGCATGGGGTCTGACTGTCATTGGATCTAGGAGAACCTGCATGTTCTTTAAAGTGCAAGGAGAAGCGGGCTTACAAAATCCCGAAAGCAGGAGGACCGTCCATCTTTGGGCAGAACACGTAGTCACAGATCAACATTTTGCTGACTGGAAAGTCAAAGGAAGGAGGTGCTCTAACCCCTCGAACTCACGATATGCGAGATCATGAAATGATCTGGACCGTCGATCCAAGAAGGACACATGGCTAAAGATCAACATTTCACTGACTGAAAGGTCAAAGGAAGGAGGTGCCCTAACCTCTCGAAATCGCGATATGTGAAATCGCGATATAATCTCAGTCGTTGGATCGAGGAAAAATATGGAACGTTGATCCAATAAGGACACGTGGTGAAATATCATCTTTTCACTGACTGGAAAGTCAAAGGAATGGGGCTCCCTAACCTCTCAAACTCGTGATATGCAAAATCATGAAATAATCCTAGTCATTGGATGAAGGGTGAATCTGGTCCGTCAGATTTAGGAGGTGAATGTGGCAGACCATGTGAGAAAGGACAGGTGGAAGACTACATCATCAATGACATGTGGCACGATCAGACAATGACAAGTGTCAAGATGATTCGACATTTCAGGAACCTGGAAATCAAAATTCTGAGTGACACGTGGCAGCCACACAGATCATGTCATGTCATCGAGTAATGTCATTCTGGGAGTTTAGTTTCAGGAGTTTTAGCATCGACACTCCCTCAAAGTCCCAAAAGATGAAGTTCTGGGGTGAAGGATAGTTGTCCAATCACCACAGATCGTAGACCGTTCATTTGAAGAGAGAAGTGCTCAAATGGGTAGCCAATGGTCATATATCGTGGTCACATCGTCGAGAGCTAGAGAATCCAAGATATATTTTGAGGATTGCAACATGGGAGAGTTGGGATGCCTCAACATAGGATTCCCAAATTACAAATTGCAAAAGCCCTTTATGGATAAGCGCTTGGTCATCGCCGGTGGTCATGTGAATGGAAGGAGCTAGCATAGCTAGGCTCCATTCTGGGTATCGGTAATTCTAGAGGAAGGAGTCAAGGAGACTCACGATAGAATCCCCGAAACACAAGTTGTGAAGCACCTTTTTGATTAGGCCTGTGGTCACAGCCAGTGGTCTTTTGGAGAGGCATCCTGCGCTTGGTGCTAGTTCACGTAGGGATATTTCACGAGGAACCGTTGATCTCTGGTTTCACCTTCCAACAAGATATCAACCATTCAAAGACTCCAATAGCCAAAGAAGCCATACTTGACTGGCTCTAACTACCAGAACGAAGTGATGGTGTCTGCCAAAGAATTCGAAGAGTCTTCAAGGTAATCGACAGAGAAGACGAAGAATCTCGAGGCCACTGGCAGTGGAGTGTAGACTCATCATAGAGTTGACTGATAGATCGAAGGGGGTTGAATACTGTTACAACAAGTGAATCCAAAGGACCTCATGAGAAGTGCGAGTGATGATGAACGTAGGAATGACATGCAGCGGCATAACACATGTAGAAGGCACAAGGTGCACTGAGACTATAAAAATGGAGAACAGAGAAGGGATCGTGTTGTTGCTATTGTGAGTAGTGCATGTGTGTAGAAGCACGAGGTGCAGTATCTGAAGCACAGAAGAAGAAAAGAACATAAATGCATATCTGTGAGAATAAGATAAAGCCGAGGTGTGCATGCTGAGAGAGAGGAGAAGATCAGAAAGATGAAGAAGATGCAAGCAGGAAGACGCTGATGCAGGCAGAGCAGAGCAACATAGTAGAATAGTGATAAGTTTGGTAAGCTAATAACAACTATTGAATCACTGTAATAAATTCATAGAAAGAAAAGTTTTATATTTCATGGTGGATAGGAGGTGCTAGGGAGGACTGTTGTCCTTAGAGTTTCAAGTAGGTGCTTGAACGCAAGGAGTTATATCTTCCATCTGGTTGCAGCCAGAGAAACAAGGGTGGTAGGGTGGTGCAAGGGATAACATTGGTTCTCTGATATATAAGCCGGTGCCTGTATGATTGGAAGTTGGTGCTTCCATCCAGTTGGTGCTGGAACATTCACGGAGTTGGTACTTCCTTCTAGTGGGTGCTAGAGAAACCAGAGAGTTGGTGATCTCAGTAAGTAGCGACTAGAAAAACAGAGGTGGTAGCCTTATTATGAGTTGGTTCTCATAAGAATGATAATGTACAGAAGATAATTATCATATAAAGAAGAAGAGGTTTTCACCCTTTATGGGTTTCCTCAAGAATATCTGTCTCTGTATTGTACATGTGTGTGATTGATGTTGAATACTCTATTTCTTATTTATTGTGATCATCATTGAGAGTTCTATAATGAATTTAAAAAATGGATATAATTGTTTAAGCACAATAACAACTAATTCACCCCCCCTCTAAGTTGTCCAACAAAATGTTGTACATACATATAACAAAAAATTTCACCAAAATTGATAATGGTTTTTTGGAAGATCACTTTCTTTATCTTTTAGTTTTGGAGCTTCTTCTGGTAGCAACCTTGGACAACATGTCTAGGTTTCTCTTTGCCAATTATTCTTTGAAAGGTTGTAGCTCTGCCTTCAATTTCCTGATGTCAACTTGATGGGTTTTGTTCTTCCTGTAGAGATTTCTGAGTTGCCTATGAAGGGAAAAAAATATTTTAGCCAATAACCTTTCCTTATCAATGGTCTCATGATACATTCCCAAAATCTCCTTAAGCTTCTTCCTGGAACCCAAGTCTTCCTTCTTCAACTTATTAGCTTCATCTCTTGCTTCCTTGAGCTTCCTCTTGATTTTCTTGAAGGAACCTCCATAGGGATAGGATCTGCCATTGGTGAATTTTCTCTATTTGGAGGTTGTGAAGGAACTCCTATTTCTTCTTCATTAGTATATTTGAAATTTTTATCACTCATAGTGACCATTTTCTTCTTGCTAGCCTCTGAATGCACAATCCTCTTAACGGGAGTAGGATTTTGTCTCTTGGACTCTGGAGTGGGGGAAACATCTAATTGAAACTGTGATAAAGTTAGGAAGGTTTCCCAATCAATGTTAGTTTTACTTAACTCTTCTATTACTAACAACTTAATAAGGATAGAGTGAAAGAAATTGGTATCTACTTACTTTGACTTGGCTTGGACTCTATCTGACATCTTACCAATGCTTCTAAAAAGTTAAAATGGAGGGTTCATGGCTTCTTTTCTTCTAAAGTGTAACAACAACCTGATGTGGTATTGGTACACCATGTGGAAATTCCCCTCACATGTGAAGTATCTCTGGATAACCCTTAACATCTTATCAAAAAATTCAAGCATGTGGCTTCTAGGTACTCCTTTGGACAAGTTTTCCTCCTCATACTCTGGCTTAACAAATTCATTTGAGAAGGAAGAATTTAATGACATAGCTTTGAACCATTTCTCCCCATAGTTGGGTATCTCTGTTGCAATAGAGATAGAATGATACGAAACATCAAAATCTAAAATCTCCACTTTATTTTTAGTCCCATTAAAGTTTAGTGCAAACTCTTTGGCCACCTCTAGGTTCTCTCACTGCATCGTTTGACAAAAATTTATACAGCCTACCCTTTGGAAGCGTGACTTGAAGAGGCTGGGTTTTATGAGGCACCACAAACTCTCCATAGTGTGACTCATAAACACCATTATCCTTATCATGATGTACAATATTATGACATAAAGACTCTAAACCAAGGCTAAACATAACTTTTATTACACAAATCAAAATTTGAGTTATGGAAACAAAAAGACCCAAAACCTAAGACTCATAAAACACTATGACTCAAAAACAAAACCAAAGTATTTTTGACCCCCTACAATTTTATGTGCTAACATCTGGATCCACAAGGGATGGAGACCTCCCTGTGAGGCTCCAAGAACATGAATTTCTAGTGCCTTATCCATTGGGCTATGAGTCATTATTGAAATAAAACAAAACTAACTAAAAACTGATATTTACAATGAAAGGAAGCCACTCATGGATTTTAGGAAAAATATTTCTTTAGAAAAGGCCCATTGACTGGGCCACCAGGAAATTCAACATCTTCCAAGTTCTACAGCTTAAAAGTGTTATTTTGCAAAAGTTCAAAAATCTTAAAAGGACCAATCCACAAGGCGTCACATTCACATTGTTTTCCCTTATATTGTCTTTGTGCATCCCATTTGAGTACCAAGTCTCCTAGTTGGAAATGTTCTTTCTTCATCTTCTTATCAAAAGATTCTTTTATTTTATGTTGATGTCTTTGTGCTTTATCAAAAAATTGGTCCCTGGTTTGTTGTACTTCTACAAGTTGGTGCATCCTCTGGATCATGTCATCTGGTTCCCCTTCTTGATCTTGAATAAAAATTTCCACAGGTAAAGCTAGTTGAGTAGGAAAAATAGCTTCAATTCCGTAGAACAAATGAAATGGAGTAGTGCCAATTGATCTCTTGGTGGTTACTCTATCTTCCCATAAAGAAAACTCTATCTTTGAATCCCATGACTTTTTGTTATCCTCAAACAAATTTCTGATGATATTTACTAAGATTTTGTTGGAGGATTTTGCTAATCCATTAACTTGAGGTTAGTATGGAGTAGAGTTAATAATATGAATCCCAAAATTTTCACAAAACTTCACCAGAGGCTCAGCTTTAAAAGTTGAAGCATTATCAGTAACAATTTTGTTAGGACAACCAAACCTTGATAGAATGTCTTCCAGGAAGCTAATGACTACTTTATGTGTTGCATTTCTTATAGGATTGGATTCTATCCACTTGGTGAAGTAATCAGTAGTAGTTAGAATCCAACTATGTTGACCACTTGAAGATAGATGGATTTCTCCAATGAAATCTAATCCCCACTGCTGAAAAGGGCCATATACCACTATGGGATTCAAAGGCATATATTTGAGTTGTTGCTTGCCTGAGAATTTCTGACATTTATCATAGGTTCTTATCATTTTACACACATCAGTGAATAAGCTAGGCCAGAAGTACCCAGATCTAATTATTTTGTATGTTGTAGTACTCCAAAAATGATGACCTCCACATGGACTCTCATGAAAATCAGTCATGGTTTGTTTTTCCTCTTCTGGATCCAAACATCTTAAAACAACCCCTATAATATCTTTCCAATATAAAACATGATCAACAATGCAATACCTGACTTCTTTAAGCTTAAAATCTCTCACTTTGGTCTTCTCAAGTCTAGTAGGAGGCTGCAAAGTTTGCAAGAAATGGATGAGTTCCTTGTACCAACTACATTATGTCATATTTGAGCTGATTCATAAGATGTTGTTAGGAGTATCAGTTTGTTGATTTACAGAATTAGCATTCATGAAATTTACCCCTATTTCCTTACAATTTGATTCAGCTAGCAATCTAGCTAAACCTTGACCTTTCACCAACTTGGTGGGTTTCATCTTAAGATCAAACTCCAAAATTTTAGCAATCCACTTACTCCTTTTCCCATATATATCAGGCTGAATCAGAATTTCTTTTACAGAGCTTGAAGGAACATAAGAAATAATTTTGGAATGAAGAACATATACTCTGAAAGCTTTGAGGGATTTGACCAAAGAATAATCTTGTTTCTCCATGATGCCATATCTGACTTCAACATCTCTCAAATCCCTACTGAAAAAATAAATAGGTTGCTCCATTCCATATGATTTTTTCTAAAGAAGGACAACAACTAGTGTATCCTTTAAGGAAAAATAAAAGATCAAAAATTCTTTTGAGTAGCCAGGACTGTTAAAAATAGGTGCATCATTCAGTGCTTGTTTTATTTTCTCAAAATAACTCCTATCTTCTGGAATCCATTTTACTTCATTCCATTTTCTCAACATGGATCTGATAAATTTAACCAACTCAACAAAATTGGATACGAATCTTCTCAGGAAGTTTATATTACCTAGGAAGGACTGAATTTTTTTCTTGAACCTTGGGAGAGACAGAGTCTTGATATCCTCTGCTCTACTTGGGTCAATTTTTACTCCTTCAACTAAGACAATATGTCCTAGAAGCTTACCTTCCTTCATGGAAAAAATATAATTCTCGGGATTAAGTGACAACCCATATTTTATGCATTTCAAGAACAACTTCTTCAAATGCTAGTAATTCTCTTGATCAAATTTTGAAAACACTGTGATATCATCCAAGTAGATCACCACAAACTTATATTTTTCTCCAATAAAATCAATTTCCATTACACGTTGGAAAGTTTCCCCTACATTCATGAGACCAAAAGGCATCTTAGCATACATGAATGTACCCCAAGGAATGGTGAATGTTGTATTCTCCTTTTATTCAGGTAATACATAAATCTGATTGTAGCCTGAAAATCCATCAATCATGGACATCCTTACTAAGCTTGTCACCCTTTGCAAGATATGCTCCATTTTATGCAAAGGGTCATTTTCTTTTCTAGAACACTTTTTTAAATTTCTGAAATCAACACAAAGTGTGATCTCACCATTATTTTTTATAACATGGACTAGATTATCTATCCACTCAGAATACCTCAAAGGTATAAGGATATGAGCATCAATAAATTTTATAACCTCTTTCTCCATAATGGGAAGTACCATAGGATTGATCTACCTTAGTTTTTGTCTAAATGGTTTGGCATCATCCTTAAAGGGTATTCTATGCTCAATAATGCTTGTATCATACGTTTCCAAATACTCATACTTACATGCAAAGACATCAACAAATTTCTTTAACAATTTTATATATTCATCTCTTTTCTTTTCTAGCAAACTACTGGATGGTTTGACATACTTAGAATCCTCATCAATACCTAGATTACACTCTGTTAGATCAACATTTTCACTTGAACCTCTCACTTTCACAACCACATAATTGTTATCAAATAATATCCAAGGGAACTAATCCTTTAGGAATATGATTTCTAGGCAACTAGACAATTTTGTGATCTGCAATCTTGTTCAGGAATTTATTAGCATGTGGACTTTTCTCATCATTTTGATCTTGGTCAATATGAAGAGAAGAAAATTCATCTATTGTTTCCAGAAATATCTTTATTTCAAGATAATCTTCAAAAACATTCCAATGCTTGACATTATCACTTATAGAAGGTATATATTTCACCTCAACATCATACTTAAGTTTAGGAGGTAGTGGGATTTTAAAGTTACTAGCAGAAACAACTAGGGAATCAACCAATGTATTATCTTCTCTGGGAACAAAGGATATGTTGAAAGATAGGAATAAATTGTCAACAAGGTCCCATACCTCATTCCTATAAGTTCTCAGTCTTGGATTCTTTCCTTGATATATATTTCTCACTTGATGCAAAATCAACTCTGCATCTCCAAAAACTGATAATTCTTCAATTTTCATGTCTTTTGCAACCCTAAGCCCCAAAAATAGAGCCTCATATTCTACAATGTTGTTTGTGGTTTCAAATTCCAATTTTAAGGACAAGGTTATGATTTCTTGAGAAGGAGAAATGAACACAAATCTAGAACCAACACTATCTTTGGAAGATGCACCATCAGAATACATTTCCAATTTTGAGCACCTTGTTTGGGTGTCTCACATGTTGTTGGTGATTTCTTTTTAATTTCCAATGGTGACTGAGGAAACTCAATAAGATGCAAAATTATAGTTCCCAAATCAGTGTCAACATCATAGATATGATGGTTTGTTTGATCTCCTTCATCACTAATAATATATGCTAGTTTTGCTTCTCTATAAAACCTTCTGTGTTCGCTCCCAACGACTGGTATAGTATCATGAGAGAGATCCATTTGCAATGCCCCTCCCAACCTTTTAATCCATGATATAGACAATGACATCCCAAACTTGGGGGGGAACATATGAAACTACAATATCCATGACTATACTCTTCATAGGTAGTTGAAAGAGAGTAACAACCAAATATTTAATCACCCCAAGGAATTTTACCTTTCTTGAGTCAAAGGAATATAGATCATGATATGCTTTGGTGATTTCCAAAACCAATTCATCCATGACAGACTTAGGCATTAAGTTATGGGATGCAACTGAGTCCATAAGGAAATTTTGCAAGATTTTATCATGTACATTCAATGAGTTGTAAACAGGAGGAGAGGGTTCATCTATGTCTTCTACTAGTGGCTCCAATATAACTGTAGGTTTCTCATCCTACAAGTTAACTAAGTATGTTGAATGGGAAGAAAATTCAGGATGCAACATTTTAGAAATGGACTTCTTGAAATATTCATTTTTTATGAACTCTAGGAATGGGACAAGAATTTTAATTTTCTGGATTTCATTCTTAAAGTTAAAAGAGGATGGGGACTTCAAAATTTCCTTGGTTTCTTGAATAGGAGCTTTAAATATGGGCTGATTATTTTGTTTCTCATTTCCTTTATTTGGTGCAGCCATTGTTTTAGTAGAAGTGTCTGATTTTTTGGGCCGATTGGATGTACTAGGCTTTCCCTCTTTTTGTTTTGACCTCAAATTGTACTTCTTTTAGTTTCATTTGTTTTTTCTCCCTTACTTAAATCATTTAGCTGAATTCTCATTAGAGACCCTTCATAAGCAGATTGAGTTAGATGAGGGGAAGTAGATATGTCCCCCAGATAGTGAATTTCTTGACCTGCTTCCTCATTATCTCCTTCTTCATCATCAACCATATTGTTTTGGAGAGGGGTTTGAACCTTCTGATCCTCTCTATTTATATGATCTCTTTGAAGAATCGGAGGTGCATTATTTTGTCTTATGAAATGATTTCTATTTCCAAAATCTTGGGGGTTTCTACTTGCTTGTCTCCCTTCAAGTTTTAGTTTTTCCATTTCTGTAGAAAGTGACTTGACTAACTTAGTCAATTCATCAACCTGAGGATTAGTTCCTGAAACATCAAAAGATGAAGATTCTTCCTTTTTTTTCCTTCTATCCCTATCATATTTTCCCCTTAACTTATTTGCTGCCAATATGTTTGATTCTACCTCTAGAGGAGTATCTTGCATATGGGATAATTTGGTAGACCTCCTCTCTCTCAAAAGAATACAAAATGCAAGGTTAAAGGAACTTGCATAGGTTGTTTTAGAATATTTTTCAATAAGTTTGATCTTAGTAGGTAATTTTTTATACATTTTGTTAAATCTCTTTGAAAATTCTGACACTGATTCACCTTCTTTCCTTTTGAGATCCCCAGATTCTATGATATAATACATAAAAAAAAAAATTCCACCCCAATTCCTTAAAAAGGCATCATCTAGGGCTTTAATTCTAGTAATTGACCCAGGGGATAGACTTATAAACCATTTTCTATCTTCTCCATCAAGACTTTGTACAAAAACCCTCATCCAGACATCCTCATTCTTGATATTCAAATTATCAACATAACTATAAAATGTTGCAAGGTGTTCTTATGCAGTGATACATTCTTCTCCTGTGAACTTAGGAATATACTTTAGGTAATCTCCTATTGGGAGAGCATTCATAGGATAAGGAAGCACTAATGGGGCATACCTAGTAGCCACAATGGAATCCATTATGTTTCGAGGAGGGTTAACGCTTGCCATTTGATTAGGAAAAGGAAGATTCCGAAATCTAGGAGAAGTAGGAGGTGATTTGATAGGTAAAGATCCAATCTATATAACAATTAATTTGAAAAAGGAAGAGTATAAGGTGGAGGAATTTTAGTTTTAACATAAAGTGGATGAGTCTTGGATGAGTATAGGGGAAAATCAAGAGAAATTGAGGTTCCTTCTTCTTTAGTTACAAAAAATTTAAAATAATGGGGAGAAGGAGAACCTAAGAGAGGAAAATATTCTAAAATCTCAAGCCTAAACCAATTTACAACTTTAGGGGATGCAAGAAAATAAAAATTTTCTATACTTTCTTCTTTTATCTCAAGAGAAAAAGATGAATATTCTACAGGAAAATTTTCTATTTTTGACTTTAGAGGATTTTCATCAATAGGAAAATGAGAAACATGAGTAACAACAACTGGTTTATGGAAAGCAGAGTCAGGTAAGTCTGCAGAAGTACCTGAGAATTTGGAAGAGGAAGCTCCTTGCAAAACTTTTCCCTTCTTTAAGATATGTTTTGGATTAGGTTCAGGGACAACCAGAGGTGACTGTGGATTGGACCTCATGTGTCTACTTTTGGGAGCCACAACTGAACTTTTTATTCGCTAGGTGAAATATGCAGTCTTTTGTTTACTTATTTATGTGCACCATCAAAATCAGTATTTTCTTGTTGTACAACCCAGAGAAAATATTTCAATCTGTTAGTGGCGCCAAAAATGTTAGCACTAGAGTCACACCTAGACTATTGTAGGTGAAAGCATAATACCCATAAGAATGTAATGGATAAATGATTATAAAAGGTGGCAAATGGATGGAAAACTTAGTTAAATATGTCAATCATAGATAACTCCATGTAATATTCACCAGCAAACAAGGACTTGAATAACTTCAGATTAGGTTTTAAGAGAATAAAGTGATAGATGGAAGTATTAACAAGGAAAGTGTAATATTTATATCATTTACATCAATTAATACTGACACACATATGAAGAAAACTCTATGAAATAAGAACCTCTTACAATCAAAGAGAAAATACTCTGATACATTTGCATACAATATCACAACAGATACTTGATTGCAATAAAGAAACAATCAACCAGATGAATCATTCAAAACAGACTCATATCAAAGTAAGATAACAAAAAGATTAATAAAGAAGCAAGATTGATTTCCACTATTCAAAGTATCTTGGATCTAGTCCATACATTAAGGAGAAAACTCTGCTACAAAAGACAGTATCAAAATAAGAGCTTCTTAGTCACACCATTTGAACCTCTCCTAAGTCTTACAATTCCCTTTTAATAACTCAAAACTATCAATTCGAGCTTTGCAATTCACCCTTAAACATCCTCATAGTATCCCCATGCCTAATGCAAGCATGGAAACAAGTGTAGAACAAAAAAGAAACAAATTACTACTTTCCCTCTTGACAGCTGGCATCTTCCTTTCCCTCCAAAATTTCCAAAAAACTGAGTTTGCAGTGCAACGCTACAAACTGTCTTGAAACAACCAGTTTGCAATGCCAATGGTTCCAGGCGCTGCGAAATTTCCTGTCGTAGTCTATTTCAATTTTTCCAAAGTTTCAACATCTCAAAACTCATACCATGTGTCTAGATATGATGAAAAAATTCATTATATTGATATATAACTGGAGGAAAAACACCAAAACTACTAGTTATGGTTCAAAACTCGTATCCATCACCAAAAATGTTGTACATGCATATAAGAGAAACTTTCACCAAAATTGATGCTAGTTTTTTGGAAGATCATTGTCTTTATGTTTTAGTTTTGGAGCTTCTTCTAGTAGCAACCTTATCCAACATGTCTAGGTTTCTCTTTTACAATTCTTCTTTGAAAGGCTATAGCTCTTCCTTCAATTTCCTGATTTAAGCTTGATGGGTTATGTTCTTCCTGTAGATATTTTTGAGCTGCCTATGAAGGGGAAAAAATATTTTAGCCAAGAACCTTGCCTTATCAATGGTCTCATGATACATTCCCAACATCTCCTTAAGCTTCTTCTTGGAACCCAAGTCTTCCTTCTTCAATTTATCAACTTCAACTCTTGCTTCCTTGATTTTCCTCTTGATTTGCTTGAAGGAACCTCCATAGGGATAGGATCTGCCATTGGTGAATTTTCTCTATATATAGGTTGTGAAAAACCTCCTGATTTTGCTTCATTAGTATCTTTGATAGATTTATCACTCATAGTGACCCTTTTATTCTTGCTAGCCTCTTAATGGACAGTCCTCTCAATAGGAGAAGGACTTTGTCTCTTGGATTGTGGAGTGGGGGAAACATCTAACTGAAATTGTGATGAATTTAGGAAGGTTTCCCAATCAATGTTAGTTTTCCTTAACTCTTCCATTACTAACATATTAATAAGATTAGAGGAAAATACACAGGTATATACTTTCTTTGACTTGGATTGGACTCTGTCTGACATCTTACCAATGCTTCTAAAAAGATAAAATGGAAGGTTCATGGCTTCTTTTCCTATGAAGTGTAACAAAAACCTGATGTGGTATTGGTACACCATGTTGAACCTCCTCTGACATGTGAAGTATCTCTGGATAACCCTCAACATCTTATCAAAACATTCAAGCATGTGGCTTCTAGGTACTCCTTTGGACAAGTTGTCCTTCTGATACTCTAGCTTAAGGAATTCCTTTGAGAAGGAAGAATTTAATGACATAGCTTTGAACGATTTCTCCCCAGAGTTGGGTATATTTTTTTTCAATAGATATAGAATTCTCTGAAACATCAAACTCTAACATCCCCACTTTAGTTTTAGTCCCATTAAAGTTGAGTGAAAACTCTTTGACCACCTCTGGATGCCCTCTCTGCATCTTTTGTAAAACATTTATACAACCTACCCTCTGAAAAGATTCCCTGAAAAAAGGTTCAGAGTTAAGGAGTAACATATCATAAGGTTATGTCCTCACAATATCCCCCCCCTTGTGAGTCTTCTTTTATTGTTGACTATCCATAACTACTATTGGAAGAATGTTTTCTGTAATTTGTTATGACAACTAGGTGTGTGAAAACATAGTACACATGAATTTAGGGTTTTAATGAAAGTATTGTTTTTCCTAAAGCTCACCTTGTCCAAAGATTTATACAAATCACTCTGTACACATCAATGGTATGATATAGAACACACTTCAAACATGAGGTATAAAGTAACAACCGTTGATATTTGTAATGAAAGGAAGACAAGTAAAGTTTCTTTGCTAGTAACAGAGTTTTAGCAACATAAATATCAATTTGCAGTGCTAATGATGTATACAATTTAATCTTGGTTATACAAATGATAAATCGTACTCCTTAGGTTTGATAGTGGTCTCCTTCAATATGTTAATATTAAACTTCAAATGAGGCGGAAGACGAGGGTTTCGAAAATTCTGGAACAGAGGGTTCACAATGCCTAGTTCGCAGCGGACGATGTTGATGACGATTTTTGTCAACAATACTTAACCGAAAAAGCATTTCTAGGATCCCCCCTTGTTCTTCAATTTCTTACACATATTCATATATTCTCCCACTGAGTTATCACTACACATTCAAGGAAGAAGTATTCAAATACCTTGTCACTTGAAAGTTTTTTAAAAGTTATGGCAAACAAATGAACATGGTTGTCAGGCAGTATATTTTATGCTATAGGTTACAATATCATTCAAATGGAATCAAGTTCATTACAATTTGTTGCCATGAAGTCTTGCCAAAACTATCATGTTTCTCAACCTACAATTCGAAAGAGTTACCAAAATTTAGAGATTCAACAATGTTCTTATCTGCACTAGGCTTCATGTCGAGGCCTTTTTCTTCTCTACCATGAAGTGGTTCTCTACAAGGGTCCATCTACAAGTGAAGAGATCTCTGCACATATACACGGTCCTCCTTGATTGCATGTACTTCCAATTTAAGAGGAATTAAAGTTGGTGATAAGAGAGACAGAAGCATTACCACTACAAACATCTTGGAGACTGGACGGATTTCTAAAGAAAAAGATAATCTTCTAAGGAAATTGAAGGAAGATACAGAGCTAAAATAATGATAATCGCTTAGATTAAAAAAAAGTACCCTTTCTCTTCTCTATATTCTCTGGAAGTTGGTGTGCAAGGACTAATAAAATACATCACAAGTAAGAAATCTATAAGAGGACCTATTTCCAGGAAAAGCAACAAATTTATGGAGCTCTCGCTAAGAAAATCAGTAGAAATTTATGTATATACTACAACACCCAGTTCAGCAAAGCCCTTGAGGATGCCAACAATTGTGCCTCTTCTCTGTGGGAAATTTCACATATTGGTGATAAGGACAACTGTATTGAACCACAATATACTATTTGTACCAAGGCTTAATGTGATCCACATCTATAAAGACAATGAAGGGATAACGTTAAAAATGTAGATGAATCAAGAAGTAACATTCCATTTCTAGTCTTCTCTTCAACTATGGTGCTTTTGATTTCTCTTTGCAAGATAATGGTGGGAAATGGACAATCTAAACTACTTCTTAAAACTACATTATTTAGAGTCTTGGAAGAAAACTCACTTGGATAAAATATAAGAGACTACGGTAAGATTTTGAGCTAGGATGG
>JASDQU010107065.1:77074-96789 GCA_032191745.1 Picea mariana
CTCTCAAAAGAATACAAAATGCAAGGTTAAAGGAACTTGCATAGGTTGTTTTAGAATATTTTTCAATAAGTTTGATCTTAGTAGGTAATTTTTTATACATTTTGTTAAATCTCTTTGAAAATTCTGACACTGATTCACCTTCTTTCCTTTTGAGATCCCCAGATTCTATGATATATTACATAAAAAAAAAATTCCACCCCAATTCCTTAAAAAGGAATCATCTAGGGCTTTTATTCTAGTAATTGACCCAAGGGCTAGACTTATAAACCATTTTCTATCTTCTCCATCAAGAGATTGTACAAAAACCCTCATCCAGACATCCTCATTCTTGATATTCAAATTATCAACATAACTATAAAATGTTGCAAGGTGTTCTGATGCAATGATACATTCTTCTCTTGTGAACTTAGGAATATACTTTAGGTAATCTTCTATTGGGAGAGCATTCAAAGGATAAGGAAGCACTAATGGGGCATACCTAGCAGCCACAATGGAATCCATTATGTTTCGAGGAGGATTAACGCTTGTCATTTGATTAGGAAAAGGAAGATTCTGAAATCTAAGAGAAGTAGGAGGTGATTTGATAGGTAAAGATCCAATCTATATAACAATTAATTTGAAAAAGGAAGAGTATGAGGTGGAGGAATTTTAGTTTTAACATAAAGTGGATGAGTCTTGGATGAGTATGGGGGAAAATCAAGAGAAATTGAGGTTTGTTCTTCTTTAGTTACAAAAAATTTAAAATAATGGGGAAAAGGAGATCCTAAGAGAGGAAAATCTTCTAAAATCTCAAGCCTAAACCAATTTACAACTTTAAGGGATGCAAGAAAATAAAAATTTGCTATACTTTTTTCTTTTATCTCAAGAGAAAAAGATGAATATTCTACAGGAAAATTTTCTATTTTTGACTTTAGAGGATTTTCATCAATAGGAAAATGAGAAACATGAGTAACAACAACTGGTTTATGGAAAGAAGAGTCAGGTAAGTCTGTAGAAGTACCTGAGAATTTGGAGAGGAAGCTCCTTGCAAAACTTTTCCCTTCTTTAAGATATGTTTTGGATTAGGTTCAGGGACAACCAAAGGTGACTGTGGATTGGACCTCGTGTGTCTACTTTTGGGAGCCACAACTGAACTTTGTATTCGCTAGGTGAAATATGCAGTCTTTTGTTTACTTATTTATGTGCACCATCAAAATCAGTATTTTCTTGTTGTACAACCCAGAGAAAAAATTTCAATCCGTTAGTGGTGCCAAAAATGTTAGCACTAGAGTCACACCTAGACTATTGTAGGTGAAAGCATAATACCCATAAGAATGTAATGGATAAATGTTTATAAAAGGTGGAAAATGGATGGAAAACTTAGTTAAATATGTCAATCATAGATAACTCCATGTAATATTCACCAACAAACAAGGACTTGAATAACTTCATATTAGGTTTTAAGAGAATAAAGTGATAGATGGAAGTATTAACAAGGAAAGTGTAATATTTATATCATTTACATAAGTTAATACTGACACACATATGAAGAAAACTCTATGAAATAAGAACCTCTTACAATCAAAGAGAAAATACTATGATACATTTGCATACAATATCACAATAGATACTTTATTGCAATAAAGAAACAATCAACCAGATGAATCATTCAAAACAGACTCATATCAAAGTAAGATAACAAAAAGATTAATAAAGAAGCAAGATTGATTTCCACTATTCAAAGTATCTTGGATCTGGTCCATACATTAAGGAGAAAACTTTGCTACAAAAGATAGTATCAAAATAAGAGCTTCTTAGTCACACCATTTGAACCTCTCCTAAGTCTTAAAATTCCCTTTTAATAACTCAAAACTATCAATTCCAGCTTTGCAATTCACCCCTCAACTTCCTCATAGTATCCCCATGCCTAATGAAAGTGTGGAAACAAGTGTAGAACAAAAAAGAAACAAACTACTACTTTCCCTCTTGACAGCTGGAATCTTCCTTTCCCTCCAAAATTTCCAAAAAACTGAGTTTGCAGTGCAACGCTACAAACTGTCTTGAAACAACCAGTTTGCAATGCCAATGGTTCCAGGCGCTGCAAAATTTCCTGTAGCAGTCTGTTTCAATTTTTCCAAAGTTTCAACATCTCAAAACTCATACCATGTGTCCAGATATGATGCAAAACTTCATTATATTGATATATAACTGGAGGAAAAACACCAAAACTACTAGTTATCGTTCAAAACTCGTAGCCATCACGAAAAATGTTGTACATGCATATAAGAGAAACTTTCACCAAAATTGATGCTGGTTTTTTGGAAGATCATTGTCTTTATGTTTTAGTTTTGGAGCTTCTTCTGGTAGCAACCTTATCCAACATGTCTAGGTTTCTCTTTTACAATTCTTCTTTGAAAGGTTATAGCTCTTCCTTCAATTTCCTGATTTAAGCTTGATGGGTTATGTTCTTCCTGTAGATATTTTTGAGCTGCCTATGAAGGGGAAAAAATATTTTAGCCAAGAACCTTGCCTTATCAATGGTCTCATGATACATTCCCAACATCTCCTTAAGCTTCTTCTTGGAACCCAAGCCTTCCTTCTTCAATTTATCAACTTCAACTCTTGCTTCCTTGATTTTCCTCTTGATTTGCTTGAAGGAACCTCCATAGGGATAGGATTTGCCATTGGTGAATTTTCTCTATATATAGGTTGTGAAAAACCTACTGATTTTGCTTCATTAGTATCTTTGACAACTTTATCACTCATAGTGACCCTTTTATTCTTGCTAGCCTCTTAATGGACAGTCCTCTCAACAGGAGAAGGACTTTGTCTCTTGGATTGTGGAGTGGGGGAAACATCTAACTGAAATTGTGATGAATTTAGGAAGGTTTCCCAATCAATGTTAGTTTTCCTTAACTCTTCCATTACTAACATATTAATAAGCTCAGAGGGAAATACACAGGTATATGATTTCTTTGACTTGGCTTGGACTCTGTTTGACATCTTACCAATGCTTCTAAAAAGATAACATGGAAGGTTCATGGCTTCTTTTCCTGTGAAGTGTAACAAAAACCTGATGTGGTATTGGTACACCATGTTGAACCTCCCCTCACATGTGAAGTATCTCTAGATAACCCTCAACATATTATCAAAACATTCAAGCATGTGGCTTCTAGGTACTCCTTTGGACAAGTTGTCCTTCTGATACTCTAGCTTAAGGAATTCCTTTGAGAAGGAAGAATTTAATGACATAGCTTTGAACCATTTCTCCCCAGAGTTGGGTATATTTTTTTTCAATAGATATAGAATTCTCTAAAACATCAAACTCTAACATCCCCACTTTAGTTTTAGTCCCATTAAAGTTGAGTGCAAACTCTTTGACCACCTCTAGATGCCATCTCTGCATCTTTTGTAAAACATTTATACAACCTACCCTCTGAAAAGATTCCCTGAAAAAAGGTTCAGAGTTAAGGAGTAGCATATCGTAAGGTTATGTCCTCACAATATCCCCCCCCTTGTGAGTCTTCTTTTATTGTTGACTATCCATAACTACTATTGGAAGAATGTTTTCTGTAATTTGTTATTACAATTAGGTGTGTGAAAACATAGTACACATGAATTTAGGGTTTTAATGACAGTATTGTTTTTCCTAAAGCTCACCTTGTCCAAAGATTTATACAAATCACTCTGTACACATCAATGGTATGATATAGAACACACTTCAAACATGAGGTATAAAGTAACAACCATTGATATTTGTAATGAAAGGAAGACAAGTGAATTTTCTTTGCTAATAATAGAGTATTAGCAACATAAATATCAATTTGTAGTGCTAATGATGTATACAATTTAATCTTGGTTATACAAATGATCAACCGTACTCCTTAGGTTTGATAGTGGTCTCCTTCAATATGTTAATATTAAACTTCAAATGAGGCGGAAGACGAGGGTTTCAAAAATTCTGGAACAGAGGGTTCACAATGCCTAGTTTGCAGCGGACGCTATTGACGACGATTTTTGTCAACAATACTTAACCAGAAAAGCGTTTCTAGGATCCCCCCTTGTTCTTCAATTTCTTACTCATATTCATACATGCTCCCACTGAGTTATCACTACACATTCAAGGAAGAAGTATTCAAATACCTCGTCACTCGAAAGTTTTTTAAAAGTTATGGCAAACAAATGAACATGGTTGTCAGGCAGTATATTTTATGCTATAGGTTACAATATCATTCAAATGGAATCAAGTTCATTACAATTTGTTGCCGTGAAGTCTTGCCAAAACTATCATGGTTCTCAACCTACAATTCGAAAGAGTTACCAAAATTTAGAGATTCAACAGTGTTCTTATCTGCACTAGGCTTCATGCCGAGGCCTTTTTCTTCTCTACCATGAAGTGGTTCTCTACAAGGGTCCATCTACAAGTGAAGAGATCTCTGCACATATACACGGTCCTCCTTGATTGCATGTACTGCCAATTTAAGAGGAATTAAAGTTGGTGACAAGAGAGACAGAAGCATTACCACTACAAACATCTTAGAGATTGGACGGATTTCTAAAGAAAAAGATAATCTTCTAAGGAAATTGAAGGAAGATACAGAGCTAAAATAATGATAATCGCTTAGATTAAAAAAAAGTACCCTTTCTCTTCTCTATCTTCTCTGGAAGTTGGTGTGCAAGGACTAATAAAATACATCACAAGTAAGAAATCTTCAAGAAGACCTATTTCCAGGAAAAGCAACAAATTTATGGAGCTCTCGCTAAGAAAATCAATAGAAATTTATGTATATACTGCAACACCCGGTTCAGCAAAGCCCTTGAGGATGCCAACAATTGTGCCTCTTCTCTGTGGGAAATTTCACATATTGGTGATAAGGACAACTGTATTGAACCACAATATACTATTTGTACCAAGGCTTAATGTGATCCACATCTATAAAAACAATGAACAAAGGGCTAACGTTAAAAATGTAGATGAATCAAGAAGTAGCATTCCATTTCTAGTCTTCTCTTCAACTATGGTGCTTTTGATTTCTCTTTGCAAGATAATGGTGGGAAATGGACAATCTAAACTACATTATTTAGAGTCTTGGAAGAAAACTCACTTGGATAAAATATAAGAGACTACGGTAAGATTTTGAGCTAGGATGGATGACACTGGAAAAAGGGATACTAGAAAACAAGTTATATTTGAGGTTCTTATATGGTATTAAGTGGAGAGAGATGCTAAATATTATCCACATTGATACATGTCTATACAATGAATTCCTTATATATGGAGAATGTTATCTTCAATGGTTTGGAATCTTCTTTGAACAATATAAGAGAAGTGAATAACAACCTAAATAGCTATTCCATATACTTGCTCAAGCTTCTAGCACTTGAATAGTTGTTGACCTTGGTGGAGTAGCAATGATGTTGAGATAGAGAAAATCGTACTGGATGAGGATGCAGGAACCGAGAAAATGAGCTCTCTGCTTTAGATGCGATGGTCAATACCCCTTTTTTGGTCTCAAGAAGTCTCACTCTCGAGTCCTAAACCTGACATGATATCACACAAATATGATCCAACTTATCAAGCAAAAAGCCTGCATTTTGAAGGTCCTTGTAGCCGATACGACGATCCTATAATTGTCTTGAATTTAATCAAGATTGTTAAAAAGAAAGGGGCCCCGATAAATGACGCTACACCATAAATTATCCAATATTGTAGTGTCAGATTCTTTCAGAAGAAAATCATATTGAGTTTATCCACTGGGATTTTCACAAGTTTGTAAGATCTGAAAATGTATTTGCAATTTTGGGTGCTATGGCCAATGAAGCACTTGATTGAACTTGATTCCACGACAGTGGGGGAAATTGATGAATATGACAGTTTCGTTGGGTTGGAATTTTATTACTCATCAAATTCAAACGACAATATATTCAAGCCATGAGAAAGGCATACCAACTAGAGATAATGACGTTCTAGGTAAAATGTTCAATGCTGATATTCCAGGGATGAAATCCATACTCGTTCCAAGAATGGTTTTCTGCACATGTCGGGCAACTATTGAATCCAAGATTTGTTTTTCCTTCTCCAAGAATTAATACAAAACCACTACGACCGAGTTCTCTAAATCACTAAAAATGCCGAAATTCGAGTTGTTGTGCCATGGCAAGGTAAATTGCACACAGATATGCTTCAAAATAAGTATAATAGCTAATGAATACATGGATAACAAAACAACAACAAAACTTTCCAGTAAATATGGTTTAGAGTTAAACATCCCTAACGTTTCTAACTAATACGAATCTTTGTTCGTTACTTCAAATGAACCCAACTACTCGAACTGTCCAGTAAGAAGTATAAAGGAAAAGCAAAATGAGGCGATGAAGGGAAGAAATTTTTTTAGAGGAATTTCTGAAGAAGATAATTTTAGGAGAAAATTTAGAGAAATAAAATTCTGAGAGAGAAATTTGGAGTAAATTCAGAGAGAGGTATGTTCGGAGTGTTGTGAGTACTACTTCATTCCATTCTTCTTTTACATCTTCAGCAAGGATTGACAGAATCGTCGACAACAAGGGGGTCTTGCAAAGCATTGATAAGGATAAAGAGAAGATGAGGTTGTTGGCCTTCATAAGGTGAATGTTTATTTGTTAGTTTGTTGTATTCAATATCGATTTTATTTGGAGCTAATCAGTTTCTATATGCAGGTTTTCTCCTTGTGATTCGCCTTCATTGCTCCATTCCATTTCTGGCTCAGCTTTCTTTTTCTTTTCCGTAGTTGGTCTCTTTATTGTAACAATTTTTTAGAGTGGCTAAAGATCATATACCTGGCCCTAGTCTACGCAGGGACTTGTAGGTTTCAAAAATTCAAGAGTTTGTATGGAAAACATATAAAATAAAGATCAATTTCTTTTTCATTTTGAACTATCTCTTTGTTATTTCTTTACAATCCTCGGTTTTCCTCATCTTTTATTAATCCAACACTCAAAATAGAATAAAAAATGAAAATACATTTAAGGAAAATAGTAAATCTATGACTACTATAATATGATGTACATAAAATTCTCTCATAAGTAAAAGCTTGCTACTTTCTTTTTCCTAATTGCTTAGTTTTTGTTTTTAATTATAGTTTCACATATTTAAAAAAAAAAAAAACAGATGAAATATTAACTCACCACATTGTTTTGCAAATAGTTTGATGGTTAATGAATTTATTGTTTAATAAGTTTTTTCTTTTTTAATCTTTTCAGCACTAACTTCTTTCTTTTAGTTGTTTTTAATTATTTCTAAAAGAAAATATAAAAAAAAAATTATATCATTAAAATACTACTTCTTTATATTCTTTAAACTAATGTTTAATTAATAAACTTTTCTTTTAATTTGATCATTTTAAAACTAACATACTTTTATTAACTTTCCATGGCTTTTGGTTAACATTGTTTTAGTTACTTTTCCTAAAATATAAACAAAACATTGCTTTTTCATTTTTATTATTTACATGTTTTTTATTTAATTTTGTTACTCCAAATGTATAAAACTCTACATAAAAGTAATTGAATTATAAAATAGCATAAAAATCATAAATTAAATAAAAATCAAATATTACTAAAAGTAAAACTACAAGGAAAATGAATCCATGCTTAGGGGAAAATTGGCCTCGAGTTCAATGTGCTTTCTTTTATGGGGCTTTAAGGTTAGGGTGATATTGCCATCTCTTCTCGCCTAGCCTTGCGGGAGGTTGAAAATGTTGGTGTTGGGGATTCTCTAGTCCCTCGACGTCAACATATTGTTTTGGCAATCATAATGGGGACAACCGTTCAATGGTTCGTTCCTACTTTTGTTTTAATTCTTTCAATTTTTATTTTTATTTTTCATAGACCTCAATGTCTCAATCGCTTGGAAGCTTGTTTAGTGGTTGTAACCACGTGGTTTCATCTACTAACCCTTGGAAAGTCATTTGCAAGTATGAGATTTTTGAGTTTGAAGAAGACCTAAATAATTCCCGTTGGTTTGTGTCCACTCCCTTGAAGTTCCCTCACCCAGTTAACCCTTTACCTCACAAATTCAAGAATCATTTGCCTCTCTTTCATGGTGACATAACTGTTATGGTGGTTGAACATCTTCGTGCATTTTTGAATTCTTTCACCATTATCGGAGTAAATAATAATGATAGTTGCATGCTTCTGCTCATGAATTCACTTCATGGCAATGACACCTCTTTATTTGCCAAACGTCTTGATGGATGCATCTCTACCTGGTTTGATATTTCTTACTGGTTTACTTCTACCTTTGGGAATTTAGATAGTACTTACGAGCATCTTAAGAGTTTTAACCAATTACGCATGAAGGACAATGAGAGTATTCTTACTTTTGACCTTCAATTTATCAAGTTATACAATTTAATCCCTACTCCCATTCGCCCTACCAACTTGGATTCCTTGTTACTTTTCTACAAACTTCTACCTCCTCTTTACTGATGGCAGTTGGAAGAAAAAAATGTTCAAAACATAGAGATAGCTCTATCCACTTGCCTCGACTTCGAAGAGAAATTTGTAGAACATGTTACTCCTTTGGCATTTATGATTCAAAAAAGGATTTGTCTTCTTTAATCCCCATCATTAAGAGTTTACAATATCACATGTTCTCTCTTGAGTCTCAATCTTCAAATCATGTTGGGAGTATATCTTGGGAACCTTCTCCCTCAAGGCCTAATTATAATGAATCAAATACTTGTGGTCAAGACATTGGATGTGAAGAGGATTATGATTATATCATGATGCTTAATGATCAATCCATCTCTCACATCTCAAACATCACCCTTCGTAAGCCTCATGAAAAAACTCAATCCCAAAGTCATCTTTCATTTCGAGCCTTTTATCCGCACGCATGCGATGGTGAAATTGATTATACAGATAAAGACATCAAGGATGATCATGTCAAACCAATTTATGATGCATTTTTATTTGTTGATAATATTAATGAGTGGTCAAATGATGTAGACCATCATGACTTTGATGATACAGCTGAGGATTCATCTTTTGAAGATGATTATGATTTCAATCAAGATCTTAACTTGTATAAAATTGTTGTTAATCCTTTGTTTCAATCAAGAGAGGTTAAAGAACTTGACACCATCGAGCATGTCCCTCCTAGGTGCACTTTTTATTTCGATGATAGTGAATATTGAAGGGACATTCCTATGTTTTTTAATCCATGTTATGAATCTTCTTTGCATTGTGATGACCCTGTTCCTAATAGAAAGGTCCATAAAATATTACTAATTTGTTTGTTGAATTCATGGATCATCCCTTTAATGTACAAACCCTAAATACTAAATCTAATTCAGTCAATACCTTCATCATTACTGGCAAAGCATATGTTGGTTGGCATGTTGGTTGTCCTTCCACGCACAAATTTGTCAAACTCATAAGATCTGCATGCAAAGAAGATGAAGAATTCCTTTACACTAAATTTCATCCGAACTGAGTCCAAGCTAATGGTTTCTTTTCCTCTGTACACAAATAAATAATATATATATATATATATATATATATATATATATATAATGATAAAATTTACAGGAAGGGCTAGATTAGTTTTGGGTTTATTTCACAATTACTCATTTTATTTTCTCACTTTTATTTCTTTCGCTTTCCTTTTCCTTTTTTCTCTTTTCATGGTCAAAAGTGATGGAGAAATGGTTGGTAATATTAAAAGGAAGGCTATCTGTATATTTTTAATTGATTGACCAAATGTGTTTTGGTGGACAATAGTCTTGCAGGTGAACCAAGTTGCCTTCCTTTGTCATAATCCCTCGCTTGTCTACCATGCACTTGCTAAGAGAAACATCCTTGCTCCTCACGTTTGTCAGTCCTATCCCCATCTTCTTTCCCTTTCTAAATCCCCTTCATTTTGAGATGCCTCCATCATACACGTTCTGGATGTTCAGTGTTAAACTTGGGTCTTTCCCTCAACGCACATCCATGACAATTTTCTAGCCTTGCAATCACTTTTGTCAATATCTAAAGAGTTGTCCCTTCCAGTTATACAACAGGACCAAACCCCTTCATACTTACCACTTTCCATGATTTATTCCATGAAGTCCCAATCCATGAATCCCTTGACCTCCATCGTGTCTCCCCCTATTGTATAACACAGTCCACCCAACCCTATTGGCGTCTTTTTGTTCCACATCGAGTCACCCTCAGTCCTGTCATTACCATCCCTTTCCCTTTCTTTTAGAGAATCAAGGATCATAAGTTATTGTTAAAATCTTGTACACCACTGTAAGCGATGCACATATGTTGGTTGGAAATTGTTGACAACGATTTTTGTCAACAATACTTAGCCGAAAAAAGCGTTGCCAGACTTCCCCATTGTTTTGCAATTTCTTGCACAGAGTCGTAGCGCTCTCGCTGAGTTATCTCTACACATTCAAGGAATAAGTCTTCAAATACCTCGTCACTCGAAAATATTTTAAAATTTATGGCTAACAAATGAACATGGTCATGAGGTAGTATATTTTATGCTATAGGTTACAAGATCATTCAAATGGAAGCAATTTCATTTAAAGTTGTTTCTGTGAGGTTCTTTCCAAAACTATCATAGTTCTCGACCTATGATTCGAAAGGGTTACCAAAATTTAGAGATTCAACAGTGTTCTTATCTGCACTAGGCTTCATGCCAAGGCCTTTTTCTTCTATACCAAGAAGTGGTTCTCTACAAGGGTCCATCCGCGAGTGAAGAGAGCTCTGCACATTTACACGGTCCTCCTTGATTGCATGTAATGCCAATTTAAGAGGAATTAAAGTTGTTGACAAGAGAGACTGAAGCATTACCACTACAAACAGCTTGGAGATTTGATGTCTTTCTAAAGAAAAAGAGAATCTACTAAAGAAATTGAAGGAAGATACATATCTAAAATAATGATAATCGCTTGCATAAAAACAAAGTACCCTTTCTCTTCTCTATCTTCTCCGAAAGCTGGTGTGCAAGGCCTAATAAAATACATCACAAGTAAGCAGTCTACAAGAGGACCTATCGCCAGGAAAAGAGACGGATTTATGGAGCTCTGGCTAAGAAAAACAACAAAAATTTATGTATATACTGCAACACCTAGTTCAACAAATCCCTTGAGGATGCCAGCAACTGTGCCTATGCTTGGTGGGAAATTTCACATATTGGTGATAAGGACAACTATATTGAACCATAATACACTATTCGTACCAAGGATTAATGCGAGCCATATCTATAAAGAAACTGAACAGAGGGATAACATTAACAAATGTAGATGAATCAAGAAGTAGCATTCCATTTCTAGTCTGTTCTTCAACTATAGTGCTTTTGATTTCTCTTTGCAAGATAATGGTGGGCACTGGACAATCTCAACTACTTCTTAAAACTACATTATTTAGAGTTCTGGCATAAAAATCACTTGGATAAAATATAAGAGACTACAATAAGTTGTTGAGCTAGGATAGATGAAACTGGAAAAAAGGATACTAGAAAACAAGTTATATTTCAGGTTCTTATATGGTATTAAGTGGAGAGAGATGCTAAATATTATTCACATTGATACATGTCTATACAATGAATTCCTTATATATGGAGAATTTTATCTTTAATGGTTTGGAATATTCTTTGAACAGTATAAGAGAGGTGAATAAAAACTTAGATAGCTATTCCATATACTTTCCCGAGCTTCTAGTACTGGAATAGTTGCTAACCTTGGTGGAGTAGCAATGATGTTGAGACAGAGAAAATCGTGTTGGATGAGGATGAAGGAACCGAGAAAATGAGCTCTTTGCTTTAGATGGGATGGTCAATACCCCTTTTATGGTCTCAAGAAGTCTCACTCTCGAGTCCCGAGTCCACTAAGAAGTATAAAGGAAAAGCGACGTGAAGCGATAAAGGGGAGAAAAGTTTTCAGAGGAAATTTTGAAGAAGATAATTTTAGGAGAAAATTTAGAGAAATAAAATTCCGAGAGAGAACTTTGGCAGAAATTTAGAGAGAGGTGTGCTTGGAGTGCTGTGAGGATTGCTTCATTCCATTCTTCTTTTATATATTCAACAGGGATTGACGGAATCATTGATAATAGGGGGTCTTGCAAAGCAACGATAAGGATAAAGAAAGGATGAGCTTGTTGGCCTTCATAAGGTGAATGATTAGTTTTTAGTTTGTTGTATTCAAGTTTTATTTTATTCGGCGCTAATCAATTTCTAAATGCAGGTTTTCTCCTTGTGATTCGCCTTCATTGCTCCATTCCATTTCTGACTCAACTTTATTTTTATTTTCCGCGCTTGGTTTCTCTATTTTAACATTGTTCTAGAGTGGCTAAAGATCATATACCTAGCCCTAGTCTACGTAGGGTCTTGTAGTTTTCAAAAATTCAAGAGTTTGTATGGGGAACATCTGAAATGAAGATCAATTTATTTTTTATTTTTCATTTTGAGCTATCTCTTTGTTATTTCTTTAAAATCCTCAGTTTTCCTCATCTTTTATTAATCCTTCACAAAATAAAATTAAAAATGAAAATACATTCAAAGAAAATACTAAATCTATGACCACTATAACATGATGTACATAAAATTATCTTATAGGTAAAAGCTTGCTACTTTAATTGCTTATTTTGTTTTTAATTATAGTTTCACAAATTAAAAAAAACAAAATTAAATATTAATTCTCTTATAGGTAAAAGCTTGCTACTTTAATTGCTTATTTTTTTTTTAATTATAGTTTCACACATTTAAAAAGAAACAAAATTAAATATTAATTCTCTTATAGGTAAAAGCTTGCTACTTTAATTGCTTATTTTTTTTTTAATTATAGTTTCACAAATTTAGAAAAAACAAAATTAAATATATATTTTTTTTGTTTGTTAATTTGTGCGAAACCTGTTGGATACGCGATTAACCTGTGGCTTGACAAACCGCGACTCAGGGGCATCTAAGCCGTCAAAATCACCCAGGGATCGCACCCGGCCTGAGCCACACCAACCCTTAACATGGTTGGATTTTTTGTCCCCGCAGGTTTCGAACTGGTGACTTTAACATCACGGAGTGGCTTAACAACACACTCCATCACCGACTATCCTACACCTCGGAGACAACAAAATTAAATATTAACTCATCATGTTGTTTTACAAATAGTTTGATTGTTGATGAATTTATTGTTTAATAAGTTTTTTCTTTTTTAATCTTTTTAGCACTAACTTCTCCTTTCAAATGAAAATATTAAAAAAAATATTATATCATTAAAATACTACTCCTTTATATTCTTCAAACTAATGTTTAATTAATAAACTTTTCTTTTAATGAGATCACTTTAAAACTAACATAGTTTTATTAACTTTCCCTAGCTTTTGGTTAACTTTGTTTTAGTTACTTTTGCTAAAATATAAACAAAACATTGCTTTTCCATTTTTATTATTTGTATGTTTTTTATTTAATTTTGTTATTCGAAATGTATAAAACTCCACATAGAAGTAATTGAATTATAAAATAGCATAAAAATCATAAATTAAATAAAAATCAAATATTACTAAAAGTAAAACTGCAAGGCAAAGGAATCCATGCTTGGACTGTAGGTTAGGGGAAAATTGGCCTAGAGTTCAATGCACTTTCTTGTATGGTGATTCAAGCCTAGGGTTTTATTCTCATCTCTTCTCACCTAGCCCCACGGGAGGTTGAAAATGTTGGTGTTGGGGATTCTCTAGTCCCTCGACGTCAACACATGCTAATGATGCAAAGTCAAATAACCATTTCACAGCGCCGATGTATTCAATGGGACATATGACTTATTTGTAGAGGAAAATATGCATTGAGGTCAAGGTAATAGTCTAGACTGGTGAGTAGAATTTAGGGTGCCATGGAAATGGATTTGAAGGTTTGTAACAAAATATTTTGAACAGTTCAAAGCGCTAATAGATAGAGCAGCATAAACCCCTTTTTTCAATATTTAAACAACATGGAGACCATCAAGGAGTACCTGATAAACTTGTGTTTGATGTTGATGCTTGTGAATTTGAATTGATATATCAACACGCCATCCTATCTCAATGATATTCTTCAACCAGTCTGCAGCATCAAGTTCAAAATCAAAATGCGTACTTCAAGGAGACTGTTAGAAATCCTGTGACATAATCCTTGAAAAGTTGGTTAAATGAAGGCATTGAAAACCATGAAATACCCTTTGACACATTTATTAAATGCAATGATGACAAATTAATGCATGAGGTACTCATGAGTACGCTGCGAACTCTCTTGGTGAGTTGGTAGCAAATGCATCTGACTTTTGACTTGACATCTAAACGGTTGGATAGTGACAAAGGAAAACTTGTGTACAAATTGGAGGAACGAGATGTCATGGTAATGAATTTTAGGATCAAGAGTGTGACTCATTGATCCAGGTGGATATCAGTGGCCTCCCACCTTTTCCAATTGGCTCAAAACAATTTTCTGACAATTTTGGTAATTTACTATTTTTAGCAATTTTTAACTTCCAGGGCCATTTTGAAGGCCTAAATGAAGGTTTTTCGGGATTGAGCTTCTCAATTATATCCAAAGGATTTGATTGATACCCCAAAATGAATCTCCTCGTTGATAACTTTCCAACGAGCTATCGTGCACCCCAAACGAAGATTGTATGCCAAAGTTACGCACCCGAGAAGTTGATACACCAAACTACCCAAAATGGGGTCCACAAAACTGTTGGATTTTCATCTTCCAGGGTTAGGGTTTTGGATTTTATTTATGATAAAAAGGTATTTGGAACCTTATTTTACAGTCTTTGTACATTTTCTCTCATTAATAAAAGAATGTGTATTAATGTATCTCTGTGTTTATGGTTTCATCTCTAATACATTTTTGTTGTATTATTTGATATCCAACATATCTCTTTACATTTATTTATTATATCTCCGCTCTCATTTCGTGCTGAAAAAATCCAGATCAGTGGTATTAGAGCAGGATGCTCTTGATCGTTTTTTAGTGCATGTCCCCAACAAGGTCTGAGTATAGCAAGTTGGGTTTTGAGCTTGTCTCTCTTGAACACAATTTCTCTTGGATGTCCAAGAAAACCTCAATGGTGGAAGAAAAGAAAAACGACAGAGAAAATGATTTTATTAATCTGTTGCTTGAGCAAGCTCTCACGCGATAGAGGGATGAAATGATGGAGAATTTTTCCCACGTCCTTCAACACCTACTGATAAAAACAAGCACGTCTTCATCAAGTGACCACTTTGGAAGTAACTTTAAATATGCTAGGACATTATTTCTCTATTCATAATTTCTCTGACAGGGAAAATATCACCTTCACACTCCTTAAGGCTCTCCCCAATGTCAAACATTGGTGGGAAACTTATAGGGAGAAAATTTCCACAGAGGAGTCTGGAATATATGGGGCCAAGCCCACTTGGGGTTTATTTGTGGATGCGGTAAAGGATCAATATTACCTTGTTGGCAACTATGAGGACCAGTACATGATATGGACCACACTGTGGAAAGAAAGGGGACAAGAAGTTATGGAGTTCACCGATACCTTCCATACCTTGTGCACCAAGCTAGGTATCAAAGACTTCGAACGACATTTGGTTCTGAAATACCGTGGGGCTCTACACAGATACATCCAAACTGAAATGGATTTTGTGGACATCTCATCACTTGATGTTTCTTATCGATATGCTGTTAAAATCAAGTAGAAATTTAAGCACTAGAACAAACGGGAGTTCAGGTATGAAAATTCGCAACAACCAAAGTATGATAAAGATGGCCCTAAAAAATAGTCTCCTGAAAACTAGTCCAAGCCAAAGGAAAAGAAGGGTCACGAAAAGACGAAGAAGGACACTAAAAAATGGTGTGATTTCCACAAAATCCCCTAGCACAACACTGATGAATTTCTCTCAAAAAATTTTTTTGGTGGCCGAGATCAAAGACAAGGAGTCAAACCCTGATTCAGAATCTGATTAATAAAATATTGATAGAAGATAGATCATCGACGCATACCCCACTACTATTGTCGCAACTGCAGCAATTCAACCAGAAGAACCCACAGATCCTGAAGAGGGGGAGTGCCTTTTTCACTCACAGATGTGGGTGAAGGGGACCTCGTTGCATTTTATTGTTGATAGAGGAATCCATAATAACCTCATCTCAGCAGAGGTCGTCAAACAATTTGGATTGTCGAAAACACCACACCTGCAACCATACAGCATTGGGTGGCTTCACTAGGGATGAGATCTTCGTGTCATCCTACAATGTCAATTTTCATACAACATCCAACCCTTCAAGGATGAGCTATTATGTGATGTTTCCTCGTTGGATGTCTGTGATGTTCTCTTGGGCCAACCATATATGTGGAGGCGCCATGATATCTATGAGTCTCGACCCCTTAGTGTCATTGTTACTCTGGGGGGTCATATCTACAAAATACCATAGGTAGTTCCAACTACCGTCTCACCTAAACAATGTCTTAGGGTAGTATCTCATACTACAAAATTCAGCATCTTCACAATATGTTCAAAAGGTGAACATAAGGATACTGCAACCGCTACAACCTCAGCCCAAGCACCTTCTATCCAAAAAAAGCAGGTCGACAAGATTGTAGCAAAGTTTAAATATTCCTTCTATAATAGGCATCTCATGTAGCCATACTGGTTAAAAATTCCCAACCCTTCTAGCCACAGGTTCGTGACAACCTTCAACAAGCTAAGTAGCACAACTTCTCCAACAAGGAAAGAAACTCATCAAGATGCAGATTCAACAAACGTTTTTCCCTCTCCCCTGGGCACTCAATGCAATGGAAAACATTGATTCATAAAGAGGGAGGATTGATCCAGGTGGATATTGGTGGCAACCCACCTTTTCCAACTGGCTCAAAACAATTTTCTGGCAATTTTGGTAATTTACTATTTTTAGCGGTTTTTAACTTCTGGGGCCATTTTGAGGGCCTAAATGAAGATTTTTCAGGATCAAAATTCTCAATGGTAGTCAAAGGCTCTAATTGAGCCCCCAAAATGAATCTCCTCAACGATACCTTTCCAACGAGCTATCGTACGCCCCAAATGAAGATCATATGCCAAAGTTACGCCCATGAGAAGTTGATACACCAAACTACCCAAAACGAGGTCCACAAAACTGTTGGATTTTCATCTTCCGAGGTTAGGTTTTTGGATTTTATTTATGATAAAAAGGACTTTGTAGCCTCATTGTAAAATCATCTTGTTGCGAACACATCTCTTCTCAGAGATAAGATGCCACCATTCTAGCAAGTCTTTCACTTTGTATTTTTACAGTCTTTGTACACTTTCGCTCATTAATAGAAAATTGTGTATTAATGTATCTATGTGTTTATGGTTGCATCTTTTATACATTTATGTTATATTATTGGATATCCGAGATATCTCTGTACATTGATTTATTATATCTCCACTCTCATTTCGTGCCGAAAAAATACGGATCACTCATAAAGACCATTATCCTTATCATTATGGATAATCTTTTGATATAAAGAGTCTAAACCAAGGCTAAACATAACTTTGCTTATACAAATCAAAATTTGAGTTATGGAAACAAAAATACCCAAAACCTAAGACTCATAAAACCCTATGACTAAAAAATAAAACCAAATTATTTTTGACCCCCTACAATTTTATGTGCTAACACTATAATTGTTATGAACAGGGACATATCAGTAGAGATTGTCCTCTTCCGATATGACCTTGGTGTTCCCACTATAGAAACAACACCCATGCCATCAAGGATTTCCATGAGTTGATCATGAAGTGGGAATATTGCGCAAGGCAGTGAGACACCAATTTGATTAATTCTGAGCCATGACTTGTCACTGAAGAAAAGGTTCCCAATGTTAATATTATTACTAGAAGAGGAACAAGGACTGGTGTCGATGTTGACCACTCGACTCAAAGTAATATCTACAAGGCAATATTGAAAGATGTTAAATATGACCCATTTGTATAGAAATAATTCTTTAAGGATGTTGCACATATGTTCCAATGGATTTCTAATCCCATAGCATCGATGGTCACAAAACCAAGATTTTCACTACAACCCAACCATGTGGAAAATTTGGTAGCTCAGAATGATTCTCCAACGTGACCACAAAATATTATTGACTTGTGGCTCCAATTATTTTCTAAAATTTTGGATGACTAACAAATCACTAAGGAGTTGCAAAACACGCTCAAGGGGACTTTAGAGAGTGAAGGGAGCCCAGAGGAGATGGTTTTTGCTAATCTCTTGGAACGAAATGCAAGTTGGATTCAAAGAAGGAAGTGAATATCTGAAAGGGAATTTAGACTAAATGTTCACATCAATGGCTATGACATTAGAGATGTTATCCTAGATTTGGGATATGATTTTAACATACTACCCATGAAGACTTGGGAAGCCATGGTTAATCCCAAGCTATTCTATTCACCTATTCAGTTATGGATGGCCAATCAGTATTATATCTATCATGTTTGGAGGATGCAAAAGGTTGAAGTAGATTTAGATGGAGTAAATACAATCGCATATTTTGAAGTCATAGAAATCATGGGGGAAAATGACCCATACCAAGCTCTATTGGGAATTGATGTTGCGTATGTGTTATATTCTTTGCATGTGTGTGTGTGGGCTTGTCAGATTCGACAACTGCATCTGACGATCCCAACTTCCTTCTTTCTGTGTGTCATGTGCGTCGGGCGCTTTCCTGGGGGGTCCCAGGGGGGGCCAGGTCCCCCCCCTAGTTACACACAACGTTCAACTCTGGCTGGGTGGTAGCCCGAAGTCGACAAGGTTCAGGGCAATGCCCCAAATTTTATTTTTTGGGCGGTTTTTGCTATTTTAGTGGATTTTGCTATTTTTAGCGGTTTTCTAAATTAATCCTAGATTAAGGGATTAGGGTTTTGGTATTTACGGAATACCTAAAACATTGTATATATTGTATGGTGAATGGTGAAATTAATACAAGGAAGAGTTGAAAGGTGTGGCACCAAGGAAGGCTGGTTTTCTCCCGGTTAAGGGTTTCCAGTGTAAATCTTTGTGTACTATGTGTATGATCCATTGATTAATTTACGTTTTTCTTAAGAATATGTATGAATTACTTTAATTCACAGGTTTAAAACTTATATGTGGTATCATATCTCTTTTTTTCCTTCAGGGGGACACCTTTGTTGCTAAGGGTTTGGCTTGGTCTTGATAGATCAATTTTATCTTGGGTCTGTGATAAATATGGGTTTAGTGGGATATTTTGCAGTGGTGATTCAAGTGTAGAAATATGAATGGCAATCTCTTCTAGAATCGAGATAGAGAAGTTCAACGGTAAAAACTTTGAGCTATGGAAGCTCAATATGGAGGAACTTCTTGTAGAAAAAGAACAATGGATTGTTGTGGATCCTGGTACACAGCCTACTAGTACGTAGTCTACTAGCACACAGTCTACTGGTACACAACCTACTAGTACACAAACTACTATTCCACCACCTACTGGTATGTCAAAGGAATATTGGGAGAAGTTGGACAAAAGAGCGAGGAGTACTATTCGACTTCGCCTGGTAGATTTGGTGTTGTTGAATGTCTCGGGAGAATCTATGGCCAAGGAACTATGGGATAAGTTAGGGAATATCAATTAATAAAAGTCCCTAGTAAATAAGTTGTTTCTTTGAAAGAAGTTGTATCATCTTAGGATGAAATATGGAGATTCTATGACAGCAAATCTAAATGCCTCTAATACTCTGGTAAGTCAACT
>JASDQU010107065.1:114510-128851 GCA_032191745.1 Picea mariana
TAAGTGGAGAGAGATGCTAAATATTATCCACATTGATACATGTCTATACAATGAATTCCTTATATATGGAGAATGTTATCTTCAATGGTTTGGAATCTTCTTTGAACAATATAAGAGAAGTGAATAACAACCTAAATAGCTATTCCATATACTTGCTCAAGCTTCTAGCACTTGAGTAGTTGTTGACCTTGGTGGAGTAGCAATGATGTTGAGATAGAGAAAATCGTACTGGATGAGGATGCAGGAACCGAGAAAATGAGCTCTCTGCTTTAGATGCGATGGTCAACACCCCTTTTTTGATCTCAAGAAGTCTCACTCTCGAGTCCTGAACCTGACATGATATCACACAAATATGATCCAACTTATCAAGCAAAAAACCTGCATTTTGAAGGTCCTTGTAGCCGATACGACGATCCTATAATTGTCTTGAATTTAATCAAGACTGTTAAAAAGAAAGGGGCCCCGATAAATGACGCTACACCATAAATTATCCAATACTGTAGTGTCAGATTGTTTCAGAAGAAAAACATATTGAGTTTATCCACTGGGATTTTCACAAGTTTGAAAGATCTGAAAATGTATTTGCAATTTTGGGTGCTATGGCCAATGAAGCACTTGATTGAACTTGATTCCACTACAGTGGGGGAAATTGATGAATATGACAGTTTCGTTGGGTTGAAATTTTATTACTCATCAAATTCAAACGACAATATATTCAAGTCATGAGAAAGGCATACCAACTAGAGATAATGACGTTCTAGGTAAAATGTTCAATGCTGATATTCCAGGGATGAAATCCATACTCGTTCCAAGAATGGTTTTCTACACATGTCGGGCAACTATTGAATCCAAGATTTGTTTTTCCTTCTCCAAGAATTAATACAAAACCACTACGACCGAGTTCTCTAAATCACTAAAAATGCCGAAATTCGAGTTGTTGTGCCATGGAAAGGTAAATTGCACACATATATGCTTCAAAATAAGTTTAATAGCTAATGAATACGTGGATAAGAAAAGAACAAAAAAAATTCCCAGTAAATATGGTTTAGAGTTAAACATCCCTAACGTTTCTAACTAATACGAATCTTTGTTCATTACTTCAAATGAACCCAACTACTCGAATTGTCCACTAAGAAGTATAAAGGAAAAGCAAAATGAAGCGATGAAGGGGAGAAAAGTTTTCAGAGGAATTTCTGAAGAAGATAATTTTAGGAGAAAATTTAGAGAAATAAAATTTTGAGAGAGAACTTTGGAATAAATTCAGAGAGAGGTATGCTCGGAGTGTTGTGAATACTGCTTCATTCCATTCTTCTTTTACATCTTCAGCAAGGATTGATGGAATCGTCGACAACAAGGGGGTCTTGCAAAGCATCGATAAAGATAAAGCGAAGATGAGGTTGTTGGCCTTCATAAGGTGAATGTTTATTTGTTAGTTTGTTGTATTCAAGATCGATTTTATTTGGAGCTAATCAGTTTCTATATGTAGGTTTTCTCCTTGTGATTCACCTTCATTGCTCCATTCCCTTTCTAGCTCATCTTTCTTTTTCTTTTCCGCAGTTGGTCTCTTTATTGTAACATTGTTCTAAAGTGGCTAAAAATCATATACCTGGCCCTAGTCTACATAGGGACTTGTAGGTTTCGAAAATTCAAGAGTTTGTATGGGAAACATATGAAATAAAGATCGATTTCTTTTTCATTTTGAACTATCTCTTTGTTATTTGTTTACAATCCTCAATTTTCCTCATCTTTTATTAATCCAACACTCAAAATAAAATAAAAAATGAAAATACATTCAAGGAAAAGGAAAATAGTAAAACTATGACTACTATAACATGATGTACATAAAATTCTTTCATAGGTAAAAGCTTGCTACTTTCTTTTTCCTAATTACTTAGTTTTGTTTTTTAATTATAGTTTCACATATTTAAAAATAAATAAAAAAATAGATTAAATATTAACTCATCACGTTGTTTTGCAAATAGTTTGATGGTTAATGAATTTATTGTTTAATAAGTTTTTTCTTTTTTAATCTTTTTAGCACTAACTTCTCCTTTCTTTTAGTTTTGTTTTTAGTTATTTCTAAAAGAAAATATATAAAAAATATTATATCATTAAAATACTACTCCTTTATATTCTTCAAACTAGTGTTTAATTAATAAACTTTTCTTTTAATTAGATATTTTAAAACTAACATAGTTTTATTAACTTTCCCTAGCTTTTAGTTAACTTTGTTTTAGTTACTTTTGCTAAAATATAAACAAAATATTGCTTTTTCATTTTTATTATTTACATGTTTTTTATTTAATTTTGTTACTCCAAATGTATAAAACTCCACATAGAAGTAATTGAATTATAAAATAGCATAAAAATCATAAATTAAATAAAAATCAAATATTACTAAAAGTAAAACTACAAGGAAAAGGAATCCATGCTTAGGGGAAAATTGGCCTCGAGTTCAATGCGCTTTCTTTTATGGGGCTTTAAGACTAGGGTGATATTGTCGTCTCTTCTCGCCTAGCCTCGCGGGAGGTTGAAAATGTTGGTGTTACGGATTCTCTAGTCCCTTGACGTCAACATATTTTTTTGGCGACCATAATGGGGACAATTGTTCAATGTTTCGTTCCTATTTTTGTTTTAATTCTTTCAATTTTTATTTTTATTTTTCATAGACCTCAATGTCTCAACTTCTTGGAAGCCTATTTGGTGGTTGTAACCATGTGGTTTCATCTACTAACCCTTGGAAAGTCATTTGCAAGTATGATATTTTTGAGTTTGAAGAAGACCTAAATAATTCCCCTTGGTTTGTGCCCACTCCCTTGAAGTTTGCTCACCCGGTTAACCCTTTACCTCACAAATTCAAGAATCATCTGCCTCTCTTTTATGGTGACATAACTGTTACAGTGGTTGAACATCTTCATGCATTTTTGAATTCTTTCACCATTATCAGAGTAAATAATAATGATAGTTGCATGCTTCTGCTCATGAATTCACTTCATGGAAATGACGCCTCTTTATTTTCCAAACGTCTTGATGGATGCATCTCTACCGGGTTTGATATTTCTTACTGGTTTACTTCTACCTTTGGTAATTTAGATAGTACTTACGAGCATCTTAAGAGTTTTAACCAATTACGCATGAAGGATAATGAGAGCATTCTTACTTTTAACCTTCAGTTTATCAAGTTATACAATTTAATCCCTACTCCCATTCGCCCTACCAACTTGGATTCCCTATTACTTTTCTACGAAATTCTACCTCCTCTTTACTGATGGCAGTTGGAAGAAAAAAATGTTCAAAACATAGAGATATCTCTATCCACTTGCCTTGACATCGAAGAGAAATTTGTAGAAGATGTTACTCCTTTGGCGTTTATGATTCACAAAAGGATTTGTCTTCTTTAATCCCCATCATTAAGAGTTTACAATATCACATGTTCTCTCTTGAGTCTCAATCTTCAAATCATGTTGGGAGTATATCTTGAGAACCTTCTCCCTTATGGCCTAATTATAATGAATCAAATACTTGTGGTCAAGAGCTTGGATGTGAAGAGGATTATGATTATATCATGATGCTTAATGATCAATCCATCTCTCACATCTCAAACATCACCCTTCATAAGCCTCATGAAAAAACTCAATCCCAAAGTCATCTTTCATTTCGAGCCTTTTATCCGCACGCATGCGATGGTGAAATTGATTATACAGATAAAGACATCGAGGATGATCATGTCAAACCAATTTATGATGCATTTTTATTTGTTGATAATGTTAATGAGTGGTCAAATGATGTAGACCATCATGACTTTGATGATACAGCTGAGGATTCATCTTTTGAAGATGATTATGAGTTCAATCAAGATCTTATCTTGTATAAAATTGTTGCTAATCCTTTGTTTCAATCAAGAGAGGTTAAATAACTTGACACCATCGAGCATGTCCCTCCTAGGTGCACTTTTTATTTCGATGATAGTGAATATTGTAGGGACATTCCTATGTTTTTTAATCCATGTTATGAATCTTCTTTGCATTGTTATGACCTTGTTCCTGATAGAAAGGTCCATAAAAATATTACTAATTTGTTTGTTGAATTCATGGATCATCCCTTTAATGTACAAACCCTAAATACTAAATATAATTCAGTCAATACCTTCATCATTACTGGAAAATCATATGTTGGTTGGCATGTTGGTTGTCCTTTCATGCACAAATTTGTCAAACTCATAAGATCTGCATGCAAAGCAGATGAAGAATTCCTTTACACTAAATTTCATCCAACATGAGTCCAAGCTAATGGTTTCTTTCCCTCTGTACACAAATAAATAATATATATATATATATATATAAGTTACAGGAAGGGCTAGATTAGTTTTGGGTTTATTTCACAATTACTCATTTTATTTTCTCTCTTTTATTTCTTTCACTTTCCTTTTCCTTTTTTCTCTTTTCATGGTCAGAAGTTATGGAGAAATGGTTGGTGATATTAAAAGGAAGGCTATCTATATATTTTTAACTGATTGACCAAATTTGTTTTGGTGGACAATAGTCTTGCAGGTGAACCAAGTTTCCTTCCTTTGTCATAATCCCTTGCTTGTCTACCATGCGCTTGCTAAGTGAGACATCCTCTCTCCTCATGTTCGTCAGTCCTATCCCCATCTTCTTTCCCTTTCTCCATCCCCTTCATTTTGAGATGCCTCGATCATACACGTTCTAGATGTTTAGTGTTAAACTTGGGTCTTTCCCTCAATGCACATCCACGACAATTTTCTAGCCTTGCAATCACTTTTGTCAATATCTAAAGAGTTGTCCCTTCTAGTTATACAACATGACCAAACCCCTTCATACTTACCACTTTCCATGATTTATTCCACGAAGTCCCAATCCATGAATCCCTTGACCTCCATCGTGTCTCCCCCTATTGTATAACCCGGTCCACCCAACCCTATCAAACTCTTTGTTTTCCACACCGAGTCACCCTCAGTCCTGTCATTACCCTCCCTTTCCCTTTCTTTCAGAGAATCAAGGATCGTAAGTTATTGTTAAAATATTGTACACCAATGTAAGCGATGCACACCTATTGGTTATAAATTGTTGACGACGATTTTTTTCAACAATACTTAGCCAAAAAATCATTTCCAGACTTCCCCCTTGTTCTACAATTTCTTGCGCAGAGTCATAGTGCTCCCGCTGAGTTATCTCTACGCATTCAAGGAATAAGTCTTCAAATACCTCGTCACTCAAAAATATTTTAAAATTATGGCTAACAAATGAACATGGTCGCAAGGCAGTATATTTTATGCTATAGGTTACAGGATCATTCAAATGGAAGCAATTTCATTTAAGGTTGTTTCCGTGAGGTTCTTTCCAAAATTTTCATGGTTCCCTACCTACGATTCGAAAGGGTTACCAAAATTTAGAGATTCAACAGTGTTCTGATCTGCACTAGGCTTCATGCCAAGGCCTTTTTCTTCTATACCAAGAAGTGGTTCTCTACAAGGGTCCATCTGTGAGTGAAGAGAGCTCTGCACATCTACACGGTCCTCCTTGATTGCATGTAATGCCAATTTCAGAGGAATTAAAGTTGGTGACAAGAGAGACCGAAGAATTACCACTACAAACAACTTGGAGATTTGATGGCTTTCTAAAGAAAAAGAGAATCTTCTAAAGAAATTGAAGGAAGATACAGAGCTAAAATAATGATAATCGCTTGCATAAAAACAAAGTACCCTTTCTCTTATCTATCTTCTCCGGAAGCTGGTGTGCAAGGCCTAATAAAATACATCACAAGTAAGAAATCTACAAGAGGACCTATTGCCAGGAAAAGAGACAGATTTATGGAGCTTTGGCTAAGAAAAACAACAAAAAATTATGTATATACTGCAACACCTAGTTCAACAAATCCCTTGAGGATGCCAACAATTGTGCCTATGCTCTATGGGAAATTTCAAATATTGGTGATAAGGACAACTATGTTGAACCACAATACACTATTCGTACCAAGGATTAATGCGATCCATATCTGTAAAGACAACGAACAAAGGGATAACATTAACAAATGTAGATGAATCAAGGAGTAGCATTCCATTTCTGATTTGTTCTTCAACTATGATGCTTTTGATTTGTCTTTTCAAGATAATGGTGGGAACTGGACAATCTCAACTACTTCTTAAAACTACATTATTTAGAGTCCTGGAAGAAAAATCACTTGGATAAAATATAAGAGACTACAATAAGTTGTTGAGCTAGGATGGATGACATTGGAAAAAAAGATACTAGAAAACACGTTATATTTCAGGTTCTTATCTGGTATTAAGTGGAGAGAGATGTTAAATATTATCCACATTGATACATGTCTATACAATGAATTCCTTATATATGGAGAATTTTATCTTTAATGGTTTGGAATCTTCTTTGAACAGAATAAGAAAAGTGAATTAAAACCTAGATAGCTATTCCATATACTTGTTCGAGCTTCTAGCACTGGAATAGTTGCTGACCTTGGTGGAGTCGCAATGATGTTGAGACAGAGCAAATCATGCTGGATGAGGATGCAGGAACCGAGAAAATGATCTCTTTGATTTAGATGGGATGGTCAATACCCCTTTTATGGTCTCAAGAAGTCTCACTCTCAAGTCCCGAGTCCACTAAGAAGTTTAAAGGAAAAGCGACATGAAGCGATGAAGGGGAGAAAAGTTTTTAGAGGAATTTCTGAAGAAGATAATTTTAGGAGAAAATTTAGAGAAATAAAATTCTGAGAGAGAACTTTGGCAGAAATTTAGAGAGAGGTATGCTTGGAGTGCTCTGAGGACTGCTTCATTCCATTATTCTTTTACATATTCAAAAGGGATTGACGGAATCATCGACAACAGGGGGTCTTTCAAAGCAATGATAAGGATAAAGCAAGGAAGAGCTTGTTGGCCTTCATAATGTGAATGTTTAGTTTTTAGTTTGTTGTATTCATGTTTTATTTTATTCGACGCTAATCAATTTCTAAATGTAGGTTTTCTCCTTGTGATTCGCCTTCATTGCTCCATTCCATTTCTGGCTCAACTTTATTTTTATTTTCCGCACTTGGTCTCTCTATTTTAACATTGTTCTAGAGTGGCTAAAGATCATATACCTAGCTCTAGTCTACGCAGGGTCTTGTAGGTTTCGAAAATTCAAGAGTTTGTATGAGAAACATCTGAAATGAAGATCAATTTATTTTTCATTCTGAGTTATCTCTTTGTTATTTCTTTAAAATCCTTAGTTTTCCTCATCTTTTATTAATCCTTCACAAAATAAAATTAAAAATGAAAAACATTCAAAGAAAATACTAAATCTATGACTACAGTAACATGATGTACATAAAATTCTCTTATAGGTAAAAGCTTGCTACTTTTTTTTTCCTAATTGCTTATTTTTTTTTTTAATTATAGTTTCACAAATTTAAAAAAAACAAAATTAAATATTAACTCATCATATTGTTTTACAAATAGTTTGATTGTTGATGAATTTATTGTTTAATAAGTTTTTTTTTTAAATCTTTTTAGCACTAACTTCTCCTTTCAAATGAAAATATAAAAAAAAATATTATATCATTAAAATAATACTCTTTTATATTCTTCAAACTAATGTTTAATTAATAAACTTTTCTTTTAATTAGATCACTTTAAAACTAACATAATTTTATTAACTTTCCCTAGCTTTTGGTTAACTTTGTTTTAGTTACTTTTGCTAAAATAAAAACAAAACATTGCTTTTTCATTTTTATTATTTGCATGTTTTTTATTTAATTTTGTTATTCCAAATGTATAAAAACCCACATAGAAGTAATTGAATTATAAAATAGCATAAAAATTATAAATTAAATAAAAATTAAATATTACTAAAAGTAAAACTGAAAGGCAAAGGAATCCATGCTTGGACTGTAGGTTAGGGGAAAATTGGCCTGGAGTTCAATGCAATTTCTTGTATGGTTCTTTAAGCCTAGGGTTTTATTCTCATCTCTTCTCGCCTAGCCCCGTGGGAGGTTGAAAATGTTGGTGTTGGGGATTCTCTAGTCCCTCGACGTCAACACACGCTAATGATGAAAAGTCAAATAACCATTTTGTAGTGTCGATGTATTCAGTGGGACATATGACTTATTTGCAGAGGAAAAGATGCATTGAGGTCAAGGTAACAGTCTGGACTGGTGAGCAGAATTCAAGGCACCATGGAAATGGATTTGAAGGTTTGTAACAAAATATTTTGAACAGTTCATAGTGCTAATAGATAGAGTAGCATAAACCCCCTTTTCAATATTTAAACAACATGGAGGCTATCAAAGAGTACATGATAAACTTGTGTTTGATGTTGATGCTTATGAATTCGAATTGATATATCTACACTTCATCCTATCTCAATGATCTTCTTCAGCCAGTCTGCAACACCAAGTTCAAAATCAAAACACACACTTCAAGGAGACTGTTAGAAATCCTGTGACATAATCCTTGAAAAGTTGGTTAAATGAAGGCGTTGAAAACCATGAAATCCCCTTTGACACATTTATTAAATGCAATGATGACAAATGAATGCATGAGGTACTCATGAGTATGCTGCGAACTCTCTTGGTGAGTTGGTAGCAAATGCATCTAACTTTTGACTTGACCTCTAAACGGTTGGATAGTGACAAAAGAAAACTTGTGTACAAATTGGAGGCATGAGATGTCATGGTAATGATTTTTAGGATCAAGAGTGTGAATCATTGATTCAGTTGGATATCACTGGCCTCCCACCTTTTCCAACTGGCTCAAAACAATTTTCTAGCAATTTTGTTAATTTACTATTTTTAGCAATTTTTAACTTCCGGGGCCATTTTGAAGGCCTAAATGAAGGTTTTTTGGGATTGAGCTTCTCAATGATAGCCAAAGGATTTGATTGAGCCCCCAAAATGAATCTCCTCAACGATAAATTTCCAACTAGCTATCATGCACCTCAAACGAAGATTGTATGCCAAAGTTATGCCCCCGAGAAGTCGATACACCAAACTACCCAAAACGGGGTCCACAAAACTATTGGATTTTCATCTTCCGGGGTATGGGTTTTGTATGTTCTTTGTGATAAAAAGGTATTTGGAGCCTTATTTTAAAATCATCTTCTTGCGAATGTGAGTAGCGGACACATCTCTTCCCAGAGATAAGCTGCCACCATTCTAGCGAGTCTTACGGTCTTTGTACATTTTCTCTCATTAATAAAAAAATGTGTATTAATGTATCTCTGTGTTTATGGTTTCATCTATGATACATTTTTGTTGTACTATTGGATATCCAACATATCTTTTTACATTTCTTTATTATATCTCCGCTCTCATTTCATGCAGAAAAAATCCAGATAAGTGGTATCAGAGCAGGATGCTCTTGATCGTTTTTTAGTGCATGTCCCTGACAAGGTCCAAGTATAACAAGTTGTGTCTTGAGCTTGTCTCTCTTGAATACAATTGCTCTCGCATGTCCAAGAAACCCTTAATGGTGGAAGAAAAGAAAAACGATAGAGCAAATGATTCTATTAATCTGTTGCTTGAGCAAGCTCTCACACGACAGAGGGACGAAATGATGGAGAATTTTTCAACACCTACCAATAACAACAAGCGTGTCTTCATCAAGTGACCACTTTGGAAGTAACTTTCCTTTCAAGGTACAAGTTAATTTTATATTCTCATATTTTAAGGATAGATAGATACAAATGCCTTAGAAAAATGGTTAAATATACTAGGACATTATTTCTCTGTTCATAATTTCTCCGACAGGGAAAATATCACCTTCACACTCCTTCAGGTGTCAAACATTGGTGGGAAACTTACAGGGAGAAAATTTCCACAGAGGAGTATAGAATATATGGGGCCAAACCCACTTGGGTTTTTTTTGTGGATGCGATCAAGGAATAATATTACCTTGTTGTCAACTATGAGGACCAATACATGATATGGACCACACTGTGGGAAGAGAGGGGACAAGAAGTTATGGATTTCACCAATACCTTCCATACCTTGCGCACCAAGCTAGGTATCAAAGACTTCGAATGACATTTGGTTCTGAAATACCATGGGGCTCTACATAGATACATCCAAACTGAAATAAATTTTGTGGACATCTCATCATGCGGTGTTGCTTATCGATATGCTGTTAAAATAAAGTAGAAATTTAAGCACCAAAACAAACAAGAGTTCAGGTATGAAAATTTGCAACAAACAAAGTATGATAAAGATGGCCCTAAAAAATAGTCTCCTGAAAACCAGTCCAAGCCAAAGGAAAAGAAGGGTCACAGGGAAGACGAAGAAGGACACCAGAAAATGGTGTGATTTCCACAAAATCCCCTAGCACAACACTGATGAATTTCTCTCAAAAAAGTCATTGGTGGCCGAGATCAAAGACAAGGAGTCGAACCCTGATTTAGAATCTGATTCAAAAAATATTGATAGAAGAGAGATCATCGACGTAGACCCCATTTCTATTGTCGCGACTACAACAATTCAACCGGAACAACCCACAGATACTGAAGAGGGGGAGTGCCTTTTTCACTCACAGATGTGGGTGAAGGGGACCCCGCTGCATTTTATTGTTGATAGAGGAATCCATAAGAACCTCATCTCAGCAAAGGTCATCAAACAGTTTGGATTGTTGAAAACACCACACCTGCAAGCATACAACATTGGGTGGCTTCACTAGGGATGAGATCTTTGTGTCAGCCAACAGTGTCAATTTTCATACGACATCCAACCCTTCAAGGATGAGGTATTATGTGATGTTGTCTCACTGGATGTCTTTGATGTTCTCTTGGGCCAACCATATATGTGGAAGTGCCATGATATCTATGAGTCTTGACCCCTTAGTGTCATTGTTACTCTGGGGGGTCATCTCTACAAAATACCAGAGTTAGTTCCAACTACCGTCCCACCTAACCAATGTCTTAGGGTAGTATCTCATACTACAAAATTAAGCTTCTTCACAATCTGTTCAAAAGGTGAACATAAGGATACTGCAACCACTACAGCGTTTTCCCAAGCACCTTCTATCCAACAGAAGCAGGTCAACAAGATTGTAGAAAAGTTTAAAGATTCCTTCTGTAATAGGAATCTCATGTAGCCATACTGGTTAAAAATTTCCAACCCTTCCAGCCACAGGTTCATGATAACCTTCAACAAGCTAAGTAGCACAGCTTCTCCAACAAGGAAAGAAAATCATCAAGATGCAGATTCAACAAACATTTTCCCCTCTCCCCTAGGAACTCAATGCAATGGAGAACATTGATTCCTAAAGAGGGAGGATTGATCCAGGTGGATATTGGTGGCAACCCACCTTTTCCAATTAGGTCAAAACAAGTTTTTGGCAATTTTTGTAATTTACTATTTTTAGCAGTTTTTAACTTCTGGGGCCATTTTGAGGGCCTAAATGAAGGTTTTTCAGGATCAAAATTCTCAATGATAGTCAAAGGATTTGATTGAGCCCCCAAAATGAATCTCCTCAACGATACCTTTCCAACGAGCTATTGTGTGCCCCAAACAAAGATCATATGCCAAAGTTACGCCTATGAGAAGTTGATACACCAAACTACCCAAAACGGGGTCCACAAAACTATTGGATTTTCATCTTCCAAGGTTAGGTTTTTGGATTTTATTTATAATAAAAAGGCCTTTGTAGCCTCATTGTAAAATCATCTTGTTGCGAATGCGAGTAGTAGACACATCTCTTCTTAGAGATAAGATGCCACCATTCTAGCGAGTCTTTCACTTTGTATTTTTACAGTCTTTGTACACTTTCTCTCATTAATAGAAAATTGTGTATTAATGTATCTATGTTTTTATGGTTTCATCTCTGATACATTTATGTTATATTATTGGATATCTGAGATATCTCTGTACATTGATTTATTATATCTCCGCTCTTATTTCGTGCCAAAAAAATCCAGATCACTCATAAAGACCATTATCCTTATCATGATGGATAATCTTTTGATATAAAGACTTTAAACCAAGACTAAACATAACTTTGCTTATACAAATCAAATTTTGAGTTATGGAAACAAAATACCTAAAACCTAAGACTCATAAAACCCTATGACTAAAAAATAAAACCAAATTATTTTTGATCCCCTACAATTTTATGTGCTAACACTATAATTGTTATGAACAAGGACATCTCACTAGAGATTGTCCTCTTCCAAGATGACCTTGGTGTTCCCACTATAGAAACAACACCCATGCCACCGAGGGTTTCCATGAGTTGATCATGAAGTGGGAAGATTGCGCAAGGAAGTGAGACACCAATTTGATTAATTCTGAGCCATGAATTGTCACTAAAGAAAAGGTTCCCAATGTTAATATTATTACTAGAGGAGGAACAAGGACTGGTGTCGATGTTGACCACTCGACTCAAAGCAATATTTGCAAGGCAATATTGAAAGATTTTAAATATGACCCATTTGTATAGAAATATTTCTTTAAGGATGTTGCGCATATGTTCCAATGTATTTCTAATCCCATAGCACCGATGGTCACAAAACCAATATTTTCACTACAACCCAACCGTGTGGAAAACTTGGTAGCTCAGAATGATTCTCCAATGTGACCACAAAATATTATTGACTTGTGGCTCCAATTATTTTATAAAATTTCAGATGACTAACAAATCACCAAGGAGTTGCAGAACATGCTCAAGGGGACTTTAGAGAGTGAAGGGAGCCTAGAGGAGCTGGGTTTTGATAATCTCTTGGAAATAAATGCAATTTGGATTCAAAGAAGGAAGCGAATATCTAAAAGGGAATTTAGATTAAATGTTCATATCGATGGCTATGACATTACATATTTTATCCTAGATTTGGGATCTTATTTTAACATACAACCCAAGAAGACTTGGGAAGCAATGGGTAATCCCAAGCTATTATATTCACCTATTCAGTTTTGGATGGCCAGTCAATATTATATCTATCATGTTTGGAGGACACAAAAGGTTGAAGTAGATTTATATGGAGCAAATACAATCGCATATTTTGAAGTCATATAAATCATGAGGGGAAATGACCCATACCAAGCTCTATTGGGAATTTATGTTGGGTATGTGTTATATTCTTTGCATGTGTGTGTGTGGGTGCGTCAGATTCGACAACTGCATCTGGTGATCCCAACTTCCTTCGTTCTGTGTGTCGTGTGTGTTGGGTGCTTTCTTGGGGGGTCACAGGGGGGGCCAAGTCCCCCCCCCCCTTGGTTACACACAATGTTCAACTTTGGCTGGGTGGTAGCCTGAAGCCGACAGGGTTCGGGGCAACACCCCAAATTTTATTTGTTGGGTGGTTTTTGCTATTTTTAGTGGTTTTCTAAATTAATCCTAGATTAAGGGATTAGGGTGTTGGTAGTTACGGAATACCTAAAACATTGTATATATTGTATGGTGAATGGTGAAATTAATACAAGGAAGAGTTGAAAGGTGTGGCCCCAAGGAAGGCTGGTTTTCTCCCGGTTAAGGGTTTCCAGTGTAAATATTTGTGTACTATGTGTATGAGCCATTGATTAATTTCTGTTTTTCTTAAGAATATGTATGCCAGGGATGATTTTAGGGGCTAAATTTCACTCATGGGCTAATTTTCTATGGTTTTTCCAAAAACGAGATTCGCTATTTTAAAAATGATTCGCCCAAATTCTATAGGATAAAATTATGTTACCTTAAAAATCACCAAAATTTTATAAAAACTATATAAAGTCCTTAGAAATTTGAATATTTTTACAAAAATATCGCCAAACATTTATAGTTGGCATATGAAGGATTAGTAAGATTCGCCAAGGTTTTTACATTTTAAAATAAATTTCCATCCTTAAAATCATCCCTGATGTATGCATTGCTTTAATTCACAGGTTTAAAAATTACATGTGGTATCAGAGCTCTTTTTTGCCTTCAGGGGGACACTTTTGTTGCTGAGGGTTTGGCCTGGTCTTGATAGATCAAGTTTATCTTGGGTTTGTGATAAATATGGGTTTAGTGGAATCTTTGCAGTGGTGATTCAAGTGTAGAAATATGAATGGCGATCTCTTCTAGAATCGAGATAGAGAAGTTCAATGGTAAAAACTTTGAGCTATGGAAGATCAATATGGAGGAACTTCTTGTAGACAAATAACAATGGATCATTGTGGATCCTAGTACATAGCCTGCTAGTATGCAATCTACTAGCACACAGTCTATTGGTACACAACCTATTAGTACACAAACTACTAGTACACCACCTACTGGTATGTCAAAGGAATATTGGGAGAAGTTGGACAGAAGAGCAAGGAGTACTATTCGACTTCGCCTGGCAGATTTGGTGTTGTTGAATGTCTCGGGAGAATCTATGGCCAA
>JASDQU010107066.1:53804-64806 GCA_032191745.1 Picea mariana
ATGATCAATCCACAATGGGGATTGATCCAATGAATAATATATCAAATAATAATAAGAATACACTTTGTAGTTACATTATTTCAAGATGTGTGTCACCACAATCATAAATAATAGTTGAAGACTTGTCAAAATAAATTGTAGTTAGCAAGGGAGGGCTCAGTAGTAGAATTCAGAGTAGCGGAAGTAGTGAGTAGATTCAGAGCCAGAATCAAAGTCAACCAACATCACCAAACAGAGGAAATACACAAAGAAACATGGCAGGGGTAGACAACACCCTTAGACTGTCTGAGTTTCATGGAGTGGGGATAGAGGATCTAGAACAACATCTATTTTTCTGCGAAATGATTTGGGACGCTAAGAACGTACAAGACAAGGTTGTGAATAGTGCACAGTTAGCAACAACATTTAGAGTTTGTGCCTTAGTATGGTATATGAAGCTGCAGAGAATCACGCCTACAGGACATGCTAGGACTTTGGCAGAGATTAAGAAATCACTTCTGAAGGATTTCAAGAATCCAAAGTTAGAGTTATAGTACATTACAAAAATGAAAGAGATAGGTGCAAATGGAGTTGGTATGGGATTTCTACAAGAGGTTTAAGGATGTCATGGGTAGAATGAATTTCCAGATCCCAGATAAACAACATCAAGAATGGTTTATTGCAGGAATTCTACCACACATTCATAGACCATTGATCCAAAAGAACATTGCATCGCATCCGGAGGCGCTGGAAATCACAATGAAATTGGAATCATCCCTGGTGGGAGATAGTGGAGGAATGGTTCAGGTTTAGACACAGTTGGGTGCATTGATGATTCAATTGGAAGAACTAACAAAAGGGAAGGAGAATGTGAGCAAGTATGGTGTACCAAATGTAGTATTGAATTCCATAATAAGGATGAATGCCCAATATTTGTGTAGTATTTGGCAATAGAAGAACTGAATCTATTAACAGGAGGAGGATATTGCGAGATAGAGAAACAATGGGGTCATAACCCAATAAAGTGTCCATTACTACAGAAATATAAGAGTACCCCAAGGAAGTTGTTCTGCAACTTCTGCAAATCACTAGGACATGACGAGAAGGATTGTTGTGTTTTTGACTTAATGAGGGAGCACATATCAGATATTTATAGGATCCAGGAAGAGAATGTTGCAGTAGAAGGGGGTGGTCCACAATATAATACTCAAAGAGGCTTCAATCCATAGAGCAGAGGAAAATTTGGTAGAGGTCGAGGTAGAGGGAATTTTGGTAGAGGAGGAAGAGGATTGATTATATGTTATAATTGTAATCAACCTGAACACTTGGATCGTGACTATCAGAATTTGTGTACAACATGCACTTATTGCAGAGCACTAGATTAGGTGATATAATATTTTCCCCAACTAGTTGTGAAATGGGAGGCTAGAGGAAACCAGAACCAGAATCCCAACCAATATGTGCAGAAAATATCAGTTGAAATATGCAACGGAGGACCAAGAAAAGAACTTGTTACATGTGGAGGAGCTAGAACAGGGGCTGATATGACAAATGAAGAAAATCATATTGAATATTGGGTATGAAAGTCAGCAGGTCCTATGCCATCCTTTGATCCTTAACAAGAAAAGGAGACATATCAGAGAGCAAGAAAAGAAGTACTCTGATTGGATTAGAGAGAATGAACATCAGTTGTGCCTCATGTAGAAGATCACACTATGTCATAGAAATTGACTGGCAAGGTAAGCACACTAACAAAATTCTTGAAAATTTGTGTAGAGATAATGAAGGATGAAACTGTGTTGATTACACTATATGAAATGATTTCTCATTGCACACAAGGAAGGGAAACTCTCGTCACACAAAGGATGGTAAACTAGGTACTACACAAGAAGAGGACCAATGAAGAATTCATATTCAGTGCACAGATTGGGGATTACGATGTCAATAATATTAACTTGGACTTGGGGTCTGACGTAAATGTTTTACCTAAGAAAACATGGGAGTTGATGGGAAAACCCAATATAGTATGGTCTCATGTTTAGCTAAGTCTCACGAATCAACACAAAATAGTATCAATTGGTGGTTTGATAGGAGTACTTGTGAACATATATGGGGGGTGCAACATGACATACTTTGGGGTAATTGAGACCATGGATGACAGTCAACCATATCCAGAAATGATGGGAATGGAATGGAATTTTGATAACTAAACAATCATCAAATTGAAGAGGGGGGAGATGATATTTGAAGTTGGAGATTTGAAAATTACTACACCCTTGGACCCATCAGAAGGAAAGAGATACATAGAGCCGACCAAAGGAAATGACATTGAAAACTTATACAACATGACAACGTGGATTGTTGATTATGTCAACCCTATAGTAGATAGTGTGTTAAGTTGGTGAAGTATCAGTTCATGTGCATCAGATTCTGAAGAAGGTCTAAAGAATTGGCAATAGAGAATGCATGAAGTCTCCACTAGATGATATGCATGTATAACCCATTCCTTGCACTGGATTGGAACATAGCTATGTGATCCACCCAGGTATGATATATTAACTAATATAAGCATGTTTGTAAAGGAATTTGAGTTGCAAGTACCCGAACAACAAAGGATTCAACACTAGATGTTGTCCTAAAAGTGAATCCATCCAGATGGTCGGATGCACACAGAGAGGGAATGAAAGAATGGTCACAGTACAACAGACTAATGCAGTTATGGTTTGGCTCTAAGGAAGAAAATATTGTGCAGAAGTATATAGGAGAGAGTGACCTAGAGGGTCATTTTGAATGGTGCAAGGTTTTATGGAGTTCAGTACTGGAAACATAATGGACGCAGAGATTTATACATACACTATGACATCTGAACCTACTTGTATTGAGGTTTCCAATGTGAAGAATACAAGAGTTGCAGGTAGGAATATTACAAGATATTTAGAATAGAGGAGAGAAAGTTCAGAAAAGAGGAGATAAAGCGCATCAGTATATCACTAGAATAATGGATGAAAGGGCCCAGTTGCAGAAACAATATGATGTTGTTTTGCAACAAAAGAAGAAGGTTGAAGGTCGGCTCAACGAGGTACTAAAGGGTAAAAATAAATTTGAGGAAAGGGTCAAAAAATACCTTAAGGAGAAGGACGAAGTGGAATCCATAACACAGAAAACCCAAGAAGTTGTCCAAAAAATATACAAAGAAATTCTAGAAGTCCCCATAGTCATAGAAGCTACTATGGAGGAACAAGTGTTAAATATTGGTGAAGTCATTAAGGGCTTCAGAGAGACGATTTAGGACTTACAGTTGATGAAAATGCTAGGAAATCCACCAGAAGTGTACAAATGTAGAGAAAGAATGGAAATGACAACAGTTGCAAACATTAATAAGATAGAGGGAGAATGCACAAAACTCTGTGAGGAGAGTGCACATGTGTGAAAAGAATTAGTATAAGACCATGAGATGAAGGCCATAAATACCAAGATAAGAGAAGCGCAAGAACATACACACCAAGAAACATAAAGGGATGCTACACTTCCACTATTGGATCATATGAAAACCATTTTAGCTCAGAGGCAGACATATGTAGAATTTTAGAAGATGAGGTACCAAAACAATATCCTTCAACCACGATTGGGACCACTGTAGGAAGAATCACTGAGGATGATAGGGGAGATCACTACTATGCAGGGAAAGGTCAAACAAGAAGTGTACAAAGAAGAGGAAAAAATCACAGGTTTGGCTATGTAGGGGGATGAGGCTATCACAAAAAAATAGGCAGAGATCATCAAAGATGTGGGGGTAGAAAAGGAAACCTCTCAAAATTTTGTCACGGCATGGAAGAGCAAGAAACATCCTTGAGTGGCTTGGGACGAGCCATAGGTGAGTGTTGGGGGCCTGTTGGAAAGGAATTTTTGGAATACATTTGTGAGAAAAATACTAAGTACAGAAGAAGTGCACAAAATAGGTGCACAGAAGAGAATAAGAAGAAAGACACGAAAGTGCGCAGTTGAGATGCATTGATAAGGACAACACATAGTAGACATAATAAGACAGAGAATAAAGCAAGGAGAATAATAAATCAGTAGAATAAAGTGGATGAAAAGTAAATATGATAGCTCAACATTCTAAATATGGAAGGACATGCAAAAGCAACATGCAAATGGAAAAGTAGAAGAAAGAAGTCGAATAGCCAGTTCATTGAATTAGCCACACAATCTAATGGGTTTTTGGGATGATCCAAGTAGGGTTTAAAGCCATAGATTTGATGTATAAATATGTAACGGGTTGGGAGAATAGGGGTTCAATGTTGAGTTATATTCGATATTGAGGGTTTTGTCATGTTATGTTCTATTCAGGTCTATTTAGTTCATATTATTAGTCAGTAAGCAAGAGGAATCTATAGCTGAATGTAAGGGTGATGTAGAGAGAGAGGCTTGCACTGAAAAGCGGCTAGGATAGGAGATAATAAGGATTTCCATCATACATCTATGTAAGTGAAATGTTTGTTGGGTTCTTACCTTCTTATTGGGCTGACCCAGGTTCTGATCTCAAACAAGTTTCCAACAAAACCCTCAAAACTATTGGTCCTCCTGGTAAACCAAAAGGAAATGTTTCACACAGGGTGCACAATGCAGTCTCACCCGAGATATATTTTATAGGGGACTTCAATACTCAACTGTTTGCAGTCAAGGAATGAGTGGGGATTGTGGTATGGTTCTTTCCTCCTTGCGCATTATCTCTCTTAATCATTCTTCTACTTATATGATTTATTCATCTTTAAACCTATGCATGCATGTTGATATAGCTAATTTAACCATTAATTCTTAATCTAATGATAAAAAAAAAGTAAAGAATTCATTAAAAACCAAACAGAACACAAGGGTTTACCATGGTTCACCCCCTCCTGGGGCTATGTGCACAAAGATATGGCTTCTATGCTATTTTATTTATTTCACTGCAAAATCTTGTGTTGTGTGCATTACATCTTCAGTAATACAATCACAATTTGAGGGTAATAACCCTCTCTGATGCTGACTATATCACACCAGGATCCTCATCCTGTGATCTAACCCTCAAAGACTAACTTATTCGACTCTTCTACAAGACTTATTACAATTAGTATCTTTCCAACCAGTTAACTCTCAATCCCATTATACTCACCACTTCCCCCAAATTTCCAATTACAAACGGATGAAAGAATCCATGAAAACACAACACCCTCTGACACCACTTCCCCCCAGCCAGCCCCACAACATTATTTGCAACCACCACCTCCGTGTTGTTGAGGAAACTATATGAAATGATGTTACTCAAGCATTTTCAGATTCTTCTTGTCTAAATAAAAATAGACGGGAATGTCACCATAGGTTTATAGCCATCAAAATTAGAATCCTAACTCACAAGTATCAATTAAAAGTGCTTAGGCTAGTCTTTTCACAATTAAAAGCTTACTGGAAAATTCATTTTATTATGATTTTTTGAATATAATAGTTTCTTAAAACAAGTGTAAAGACAGAAGTAAAACACCAAGATGATAATCAAGATAGATGAGACATAAAGAAATCCTTTATTTCATTCCAATTCACCAAAGAGTCATTTTCTTTACAAAATCTCATACAGAAATTTCAGACCAAAGTCAAACTTAGACATCCCCGATGGAACATACAAGAGGACCTTTGACAGAAAATCAAAATTGAACTCTAAAATTTGGATCATCTTGCCACATATTGCTTCCCACTCGACTTTTCACAATAGCCTTTGTCAGACATGAAAATTAATTCACAAACAGACAAGTCTACATAGACTATCAAAGATAGATCAACAACTCTGAAAAAAAACAAGTGTCTGAATGATGTAATTCATCCCTAAATGTTGTTGTCTACAATAAGACCCTACTATCATAAAAGAGAATTAGGCTTGTGATAAATTAAGGAATGAATGAAAACTGAACTATCTCAACATAAACTCAAAGAGGAAACCTTAGTATGTTTCTCCTTCTATCATCCACTTGTTCCTCCCTTTCCTTTTTCCTTTAAGCAAATTATAATTGGTTGAGGTAGTTGAACCACCTCATTAGTTAAGTTAACTAAAGGCTCAACCAAAATTTTAGTTAGGGGGAAAAGTAATAATCATAATAAGGGTTTTAAATAAATAATAACTAGTAGGTTGGGCCCCTTGTGACTCCCATTTAGCTCTTAACAATTATAACATAACTATTCAATTAAACAATAACATTTCTCCTTGTGACTCCCATCATCAGATGCAGATTTAACAATTTATCTCATTTATATTTGACATTGTTTTCAAAAATGCATTACTCATATATCCAAAAATAAAACATGTTGTCCAAAAACTTCTAAAGTCAACTGTCATAAAAAATATATAAAATCAAAAATTAAAAGCCATATTTCCCACTCTGAGATGCATTCTTTCCTTGATTGTTGCTTTCCCCCTTCGATTTTCCTGAATTTTCCTTTGGCTGCAGTGAGCCTTTAGGCCTAATCTCGATGATCACGTGAGAACAATCATCCCCCAAATGCATCCGGGAAGACACGGATTTGTCAGAGCCATTGGAGGGAGAGGAAGGGGCAGCAGTGGCTTTTCCTTTGTCAAGGGCATGGTGGGCCTCGATTTTCAACCTTTTGCTAGCATGAGAGGACTAAATTGGTGAGTGAATAGGTGCAACTTGGACAATCGGGTTAGTAGTCGGGGGAGCAGGTAAGGACAAATTGGGCCAACCACGATGTTGGGGGACTGTCAAGTGGACAATCTCTTGCCATCTGTTGTTTTCAGTAACCTCGGGTTGCAATGAGACATGAGGGGGCATGGGAATACCAGGGGCTTGTGGAGCCTGGAAAGGAGTCCTTTCAGGCCTAGGTTGGACCATTCTTTACCCAATCCTATTGAAAAATCTGGCCTGAAACAACTGGCCTAACTCTTGTGAGTCAGCATCAAAGTGTATGGAGAACCTTGGCCTTCTTGGGCCTCTATTCCAGGTAACTCTCCCTCGGTTGCCTCTGCCATGGCTACCTCGGCTTAAAAAACTCATTCCTGCATGTGTGGTTGATTACCAAATAGTCCTTTTAACAACCATACATGACAACTCATTAAAAATATGAAATCTATTTTGGCTCAGCAACATATCAGGCTCATGCAATCCATTCCATATAATTTTTTTAACTGTTGTCAATGAGCAGGGGGTGAACAAAAGGTCTTGGGAAGGCGAGGGGGTTGTAATTAATGGAAAGCGAAATAATGGTATGTAAAAAGAGCGATTATTGTTCATAAAATTAATTAAGTGATCCATAAAACCGTTCTGTAAAAGGAAACACCAATCAAAATGACCACAGAGACCCCAAAACTATTACTGTGTACAGTTCAAGTAATCATGTGCATTAACGTGCTCCCTGTTGTAATCAAATATTTAACATAGTATCATCAAAACAAGGCAGTATGCATTCCACAAAAACCTATAGGGGATCTCTTCTCCTCTCATTTATCCATTTAATATTTCCAAACAATTCCCAAATGCATAAACAATAAACTATTTCCACTTTATTCAACATCAAGATCAACCACTACCATGAATTATTCCAATCATCAAATACAAACTCAAATGTCGTGATCGATTTTGTCTTTTAATCATTTAATAATTGAATTTCAATGAATTCATACTATCAAAGCACTAGTACCTATCACTATTAAAAATCATGGTATTCACATAACATACATAGTGGACAGTTGACACCACAATTCATATTCAAATTGCAAGTTCCTGACTTGCCATTTAAATACACAAACAACAATCACCACTTCAACTCACGCTATGTTGTGGGATACACAAAACCATTCGACCAAACGCAAGTGTATTTCTGTGATCGTACAAGTTCAATTTTATTTGACTCTAAACATTCAAAATGTTGGGCTATCCATCCAATACAATGAGGCATCAACAACAGGCCCGATTTTACAACACAAATCGATCAAATTGCAACAAATCCATGTTCAAAAACATGTGACCTTCTCTAATGGAACAATCAATTCATATCGATAACAAACACAGTGGACAACCATGCCATAATCACCATGATTGCAACATTCCCATTTGACAATTTTAAAACACATAGTCATGGTATCATTAACTCAAGCTATCATGTTGAGCTATCAATCCAATACAAGGAGGTAGCAATAGTATTGCTAAAATCAATCAAACTGCAACAAAACCATACTGTGTAAGAACTTGTGCCCATCCCTGATGATGCAATTTAATAACCATAACATATATAGTGGATGGAAATGCCATAGTCATCATGATTTCAATAACCCATTTAGAAATTAAGAACACACAGTCATAGTAGTCATTAACTCACATTGTAGGGACGCCATACATACCCACGCATCATGCATGAAGAAATGTTGTGAATTAATTAATTAAAAATAGTGTTGGGTTATCAATTCAATAAAAACAAGGACAACGACTGTGTATTTGATCTAACAAATCATCCAATTAACCATGTTGAGATTATCCATCCAATTATAATAACAATGGCAGTGACTAGATACTAAAACAACACCACTGTCACATAATCAACGGGGCGAGACAATAATCCACTCTATCGATAATACACCACCAATCCATAACTACCAACCATACATGCGATAGGCCATAACGGTCTCCTCTATCAACACTCGGACTTGAGGAATCAAGGGTTTTCTCTGTGGACCAACACAGAGAGGCTAGAGTCGACTCCTCTTGACAGTGAAAACCTCTGAGACAAATGGTGAACACATAGGGAATACCACAACTGACTCCATGGGCAGGGTGACAAATATCGTGACAGGAGAAGATATGAACAGAGAAGAAAGGATCCATTTTGGCCTTGTAACGATACTTAGCACACATAGGGTATAACCCTTATGGCTCTCCCCGCCAACCAACTAACCATGCTGAGATGCAATGGAGCCGAGAAGAAGAAATATAGCCCATTGCATGACCATTAGTAGCAGGAATGACCCAATACCCAACTGAATAATGCACAGTGACAAGGAGTTTCAAACCCATTAAACCCCAAAAATATAGGACTGGGTATGGGATATGAATGCATGAATACATCCAGCCATTCTAGACCAACTGAACCCTCCAACTAAAACCAACAAAGGTGACAGAGAGCCTTTATGGCTTCTAACACTCAGGACGACCAATAACATCATGACTCAAAACATTATTGAAGTGAAAGCCACCAACGATTCATTCCAGAAATCACAATTTTACATAGTTTCCATAATTAAGGAAAGCACAAACCCATACATCCGAGCCAATATCTATTTCATAACCAGAGAAGAGTCATGGATGGAAAAAAAAGACATACCTGTAATCAAAGCACCTTAAAACGTGAGTTGGTTGAGTGGTTCTCCCTCTGCTTGAAAGTCAGAGCATAAACACAACAAACACAGTGTAACACACCCACTATCATAATTAAAAAAAAATTGGGTTAATCTCCCATACATGAGAAATCTCCACAAACCTGCATTAGTGAAATGCCAATCCCTGGTTCTATATCGGGATTTGGGGTTCCTTCTATCGAGTTTTTGACACCCACGATGTCTTGGAAACTACAATCACCGATCTCCGATCTCTGATTCACTCCTTGGTTGCCTCAGCCCCACTTGGCTAAGCCTTTGATCCACACGACCGGTTCCTATATGACCATACGACAGCTCCTCGTCGGGGTTTCAGAGTTTGTGGTGCCGAGGTGCACATGTACCCAGAAATCCCGATCCTCCGATCCCCGATGTTCTCCTAGCGTATTGGCTTTCCGGGCTAAGTCCTGGTCAATATGAACACAATGTTCACAAGACCACAGTCTTAATTCTTGTCGGGGTTTGGCGCCTTTCAATGTCATGGTGCACAAGTCCCCTGGACTCTCGACGCACCTTTACACTGGCTAGCCCCCTTGGCTATACCATGGTCCATGTGACCACTTACCATATGACTGCAGCCATATAACCTTCCATCGGGGTTTCGGCATTTGCGATGACACAAAACACCTATACCCAGGGCTCGCGATATCCCGATTCCCGATTCTCTTCAGATGCTCGACACGTGTCCCTTTGATCATCGGCTTATGATGGTGTCAGAAATTTGCATATTGCGGTTTCGTAATGCAAGGGTTTCATGTCCTTGAAATCCCCGATATGTCGAACTCCGACTCTCTGGGATCTCTCGCCATGCGTCCTTGCTGATGGACGGTGTTGATCCTGTCGGGAAATCGCGGATCGCGATTTCCTGTTGCGAGCATTCCATGTCCTCGAAAACTCCGATTTTCTGATGCATCAAACTCCGATAGCACCTTGATCTCCGACACTTGTCCCTCAGATGGACAACTCAGATCTTGTCGGTAAATCGTGGATCGCGATTCCAGGTGGCAAGAGTTCTATGTATTCGAAAACCCTGATATGCCGAACTCCGACTCTTTGGAATCCTCTACCACATGTCCCCGCTGTTTGGACGGCTCAGATCCTATCGGGAATTTGTCAATCGCGACTTCCTATTGCAACTGTTCTACACTCCTAAATTCTCCGATGGGTGAAATCTCGATGACTCCCCAGAACGCTGGAACGTGTCCTGTCGAGATCAACGGTTAGGATCTATTGTCGGGATTTCGAGAACCACAAGGCCTCGATTCTCAGACTCAACAAAAACTCGATGACCTTGTTGTCCCGATGACTTCTCTGGGATGTTGACAAGTGTCCTTCTGAGATCAACGGCTAGGACTCTTCCTCTGTACACTAGATTTTAACTCCGGCGCATCTTCTCGAGATCTGACGGTTGTCGGAACTATGATCTAAGATCCGATAGTTCAGATCATTTCCTCGCATGCCTACCCCTATGCTTAACTCCTGCGCAGCTTCTCCAGATCCAACGACTGACGGGTAATTGGACCGAGATCTAACGGTCTAGATTCGTTCTTTTGGGTCTTGGAGTTTACGATCCCAATTTCTCGTTGCTCACGATGATAGAGGACAAAG
>JASDQU010107066.1:90858-101150 GCA_032191745.1 Picea mariana
TGTAGTGGAGCAACAAGTGTATACGCATCTTGTATAACATATAGGGAGCGTATATGTGGAAAAATGTATATTTTAGCTCTGGATTCATAAAAAATGTATATATATATTTTTAAGTTCATTCTTTCTACTACCCAAAGGTTAGGACTTTGTTTTTGATATTTCCAAGATTGTGTGAAGCTAAAGTTTGTTTTTATTAAAGCTTTTGTGCTTGATTAAAACTTTATATATATTTTCCCAAAAATATACAATTTGGAATCTTTTGGGCAATAGCTTGTTATTGATAGGTCAAATGTAGGTATTATTAATAATGTGGACATTTTCCTTCAAATATGCTTCCATGACACTAGTGATTAGTTTTGTATCAATTCTTATTTCTAGTTTCAACTTTATGGTTGATGTAAGGTCTCCCACGACACACATCAAGCACGCGTGCTCCTTGGGCATATTCAATGATAGAACAAACAAAGAGCACAAGGAAGAAGCGATCGATTGGGTGAACATAGACGTTTGGGTGTGAACAATAGCACCTTAGGCGCATGATGGTGACGCATGGTACCAAGGGGGAACACACCGTACTTACCTTAGAATGATTTATGGAGACTCAAGTTGCATTTGAGAAAGTGCGGGGCAACTTAGGAGCATGCCCAAAGAGCAGACTTGTTTTCCCTCAACAACATGGGCATAACGGAGAAGTTGGACGACCCCATCGACACACCCAGACGGAGTCGCGACGATCAACATGAGAGAACGCACAAGGTAAGGGGAACGTTGATCCAAGAGACAAATGGTTGATGAGCACGCAAACTTGGATAGGCGCACCGGGTCCAGGGAAGATGTGTGACGAGTTGGTCGAGTGTGGGTTCACAAAGGGGAACGGTGCACCCAAGAGACATGATGCTTCACAAAAGTGACCATTGGAGTCCATATAAAAGCAAGGGTGCACAACCAAAGGAAGGCATAGAGAAATTGACAATGATTTGGAGAAAATGAGTACGAGGTAAGTCCGAGGCAACGAACTGAGGCATAATAGCCATGATGGAAGACAAGTAGCCAAGAATTGGACACTTTGGAATGTTTTGGGGAATTCTGGAAACACAGGTCTGTTGTAGGTATGTGTGAGATATAACTGGAATTTGTGTTAACTTGGTGAAATTATGAGGTAAGAAAGGGGCAACAAATCTGCGGTTGTGGGAACATTTGAGGCACACCGCAAGAGGCTGCGGAGATGGTTGCGACAAAAAATATTGGTGTGACGAATCCTTGCATGAGTGACTTGGTGAGCTGAGGCAAGTTGTTCGATTATGCCGAATTCGTAAACTGAGCCAATAGTGCTCATATTGTAACTGTTTCACAATAAAAAAGACTTAGTCGAGTGTTAGGCACAGTTTGTGCCACCCACACTATTTCTATGTTTGTCTTTGTTTGTTATGTAGTTATTCTCTTGGAATCTCATGTTCATGGATGTATGCTTAAATAAGACTAAGTGTTAAACTGTGTTAACAATTGTCTAATTAAGCAAGAGTTTCACTAGAGTAGGAGTGTAGCTCGCCTATATCCTAGAACAGAGTATGGTTATGGTCTAGATGAAGAGGCATAGTCCGGAAAAATTATTCTTGGTGTGCCACACAACCAAGTAAGAACTGTTGTTAGGTGAATTATATGCTAATAATTTTGGCACATTTAATCATCAATTTGGGTTCATAAACTTACAAAGTACCAGGCACAATATATGCAAGAATGACCTCAAAGTGTCTAAAAACTTCTCAACTAACCCATCATTCTCTTATCCACTACAAAAGATAACTTTCAGGAATTGGTTGCTCATCTAACAATGAATATTCTATGGTAGAATTGTAGGTTAAATGCATAATTTTTCATTCAACAATACTACGCTTCATTCACTCCATAAGTTAGATTGACAACCTTCATTAAAAAATATAAACAATCAGAACGAAGAACTAATAAATGCAGGAAATGTTTCTATCATGAGCAATTGCAAACCAATGCAGAATTAGTGACAAATAAGTGCATAGATTGCAACTCTGATAATTTCTTGTTTAGAGGATCACCATTCACATTGACAGACAAACAAGTATGAGAATCCTATTCCAACAAGAATTAGTTGAACAACACATCATGAATAAACCTGTAACATCAAGCAATTAACATTACTACAGAATCACGCCACACATGTTACAGGAATCAAACTATGAAATTATATAAGCAAACAAAATCACACTTATTCTAATAAAAAAGTAAAACTAAACTAGGGCGCTACATCTGAGATGAAGGGGGCCATTCCTTCACACAAAAGTACATCCACTACGTACCTACAGACTCATGATTTCAAGAATTGAACACACATAAAACTGTCTTGTATTTTAGACAAAACTTAGTACATAATTTAAACAGTCTTAGTCTCGCTTCCCTCTTATCGCTTGCTATAATCTATATATGTTCTAGGCACAAATGCCTTCAATACTTATAGAATTATATTTTATTAAGAACAAGCAATTCAAAGCATCCAATCCCATACAAAATCCACTAAAGATAACCAACAAGTTACAATATCAGAGTTGGACAAATCAATGAGTAGACATAATTAGATATTTGGTCATCTAGTTACAATTTCATGGTTGAAGGCATGAAATCGCAATATACTCATGTGCTATAGGATTCAGTTGGAGTGTTGACCATGAAGAGCACTTTCCTTGTTGGATATTTGGCTGATTTAGGCAATAGGTATCCATGTGTATGTGTTTCTCCATAAAACCCACATCTTCGAATCATCTGGGAATTTTGGCAAGTAACCTAACTGTCGAGGCAATTGCATGATCTTGTTCAAAATGATACAAGAACATTTGAGTAACCTCATTAATGAGAAATTAAATATATATTATTCATTAAACAAGGAAAATGCAATACATAGAATAGAATAATTACTTTTGAGTAAAAAATGCACTTTGAAGACAAAATGGAAAAATATATGTCATCATGAGGTAATAAGATGGGTAAATGGTCAAAACAAGATCTTGTAGAGTGTACCAAATACATCAAAATAGGGACCCTACATCTCCCCCATGCCCGAGGAGTTGCATGTCCCCATGCAAAATTGGACCTTCGTTCATCTCCAAAATATAACTCCCAAAATTGTTGATACCTAGATCGACACAAGTCCTATATTAGGCCTGAACGACCACTTGAGCAAGTACATTAAGTTCAAAGGTTCCTTGCTGAATCCTTTCAAGTTTTGTCTTGAGTCTCCGATTCCACAAAATACGTTTCTTGGCTTGTCTATACCATTGCCGGGCCTTCTTTAGTGACTTCTTGTTATCCTTTTTTAACTAAGAAATCTCCTCCAGAAATCTGATACTAGAATCCTTTAACAATGTGTTTTCACTCTTAATGTATTCTTCTAACACTATCATCTCCCTAGTTTTCCTCTTTAGTTAACTAATCTTCTTCCACTCTTAGCTGGGTTGTCAATACCAAGCGTTGCATCAACTGACTTCTCTCGTAGGCTTTCACTTGTAGGAAAACTACCTGACTAAAATTCCTCAACAATTTTCCCCACATCAGGGCTATCATGCAATTCATTATGTTTTTCTTATTGCTCACACACAATTATCATTTCACTAGAAATATTTGAATGCTTTATCTTGGGAGGGTTTTCAAGTATTACCTCCTTCTCGGTTTTCTTCTGAATTTGAGTTAATCCTTCAACAATTTAAGTGGCATGACTCCTCGTCATCCTCTATGGATTAGGTGCCATTGAAACTTCCCTGATTCTCTATGCAGTTGGCTTCTTATGGCTCGTGATAACATGAACATCTTCGTCCATTTCCTTGAACTTGGGGCCGACTTCGTACTCCTCTTGTAGCTGACTCTTTCTCTGCTTTCTCAAGTTCCTCTTCTATCTCCTTGGGTTCTTCTTCTGCCTCTTCAATCTCTTTCTCTGCTTCTTCAGGTTCAGGTCCTTTTTTGCTTCTTAAGTCTCCCCAAACCAATTTTAGGCTAAGAAATCTTCCCAAGTATCATTCTTCTTCCCTAGCTCATTCAAAACCAGCATTTTTATGAGGTCATGATGATGTAGGTTCCGTTCCATAGTCCTACCGTAGACCTTCTTATGTGCGGTTGCCTCCATATTTGTCAATGATTTCCATAAAAAGTAGGGTAAGTTGAGATTTTGAACTTTAAAGTGAAATAGGAGTTTGATGTGGTAAAGAAAGGTCAGGTTGAAGTGACCTTGGCACGTAATTTATTTCTATTACATGATCAAAAGGTTATGATATCTTCTCTTCAACATGCATCGTGATGTCCCCTTAGACCATTCTAGTTTCATACTAGTCAGTTTTAGAAATGGGGCCTAGCTCACTTTTTTCAATTTGCTTGCTTTTGAACCAATGCTCTCCATCCTGTAGGAGCTATGTTGCATGTGCAATGGAGTATTTTGACACTGTAAGCTCCAATCCCCGATAGTTTCTTTGTTCCCATCGAACCCTAATGCGAAATTAGAAGTAACTTCCGCATTATTCCCATTGTATTTCAAGAAGAAGGGAAGCCAACCTACTTTCTCTATCTTCCTCCTACATTTTGGGTATGCTTCCAATAGCTCAGCTTCGTTGGGTTCAAATCTGAATGCGCTCCTCATTGTTTCTCATGACAAGGAGATGTAGGGTTTGAATCACATCGTTCAGCTCAATCAACAGACAAGAAGCGTGTTCGATACAACGAGAAAATGACTCAACAAAGTTTAAATGATAATTAATATGTTAGTTGTCATCATGATCTGATTTAACAGGTCAAGAAGGTAATGATCAAAGCGATGGGTTTTGGAATGCTGATGATTCGTGTGGATGGCAGTGGAAGGTTGGGAAATGATTCTGAATTGAGTTATTTGAAAGGTTGTCAATTCGGCGCATGGGCGATAGGATCATAGTTGAGCACATTTTAATTCAAAGGGTTGCCACTATTAACATTACACTTCCTAAATTCAATGAAAAAAATATTTTTTAATACATTGCCCAAGTTTCAATTACTTGGATTTACCTTATTGCTTTATAGGACCAAGAAATATACCTGTTATGAAGTTCTGATTGATTTTGTCTAGTGCAAGGATCTTGTTCTGGACTAGAATCCTTGGCAACTTAGAAGCAAACTCTATATCGTGGATTGCTACAAGAAAACATGGGTTTTCATATAGTTCCGGTAGCAATCCACCTATACCCCTAACTTCATATTGTTCCTATGTTTTTCAAGAACATAGAACATGAACCAAAATGAAGATCCTCTGTACTTCTTTATTTACCAAAAATGATACAAAAAATGTGAGAATTGGAACCACTGTATACAAACAATCTTGGAAATGAAATGCTATTGGAACATGAACAATAGCAACTACTACAAGAAATGAAAATTGAATGCTACATGGTTGTTGTGGTTGAACTGCTGCAAAAATATTCATCCTTACCCTCTTTTTGTACATTCCCTTCCATGTGAATAAATTTATTGAAGTAGAAAATGGAGGGGAATCATTGGATTACCAACCATTAATGGATGTTGTTAATCAACACGAGATTTCTCACCAATAATGCCAATAAGAATCAAGGTACCCCAATGCATCCTTTCAAACACAGATATATGTGTTGAAGTCGAGTGACTTGCAAAATTTGACAGTTAGTAGGTATTAGTGCATCCCCACTACTGTGAGTGAGAAAAATTATCATTAAGACATACAAGTTCCAAGACATTATTACAATCTCTGATCTCAAAACCCAGATAAAGAACTGGAGTTGATGGGCCAAGATTGCTGGAAGTAGGGCCTTAATGAATCCCCCATCATCCAACATGAGAACCATTCAAAATGATTGAATAAGTTGTGAAAAATGAACCACCACAAGACACAATTTTATTTGGGAATCTCACCAGCCAAAAACTTGGTTTTTAAGTAAGGTTCCAGCCCAACTATGCCGGAATTTCTAGTTTTCACAATTGAGCATTATTTTCTCTTTAATTTTTTATTTTTTGTTTGATTGAAAATAGAAGAAAACTAGGAAGAGGAAGGATGTGGGGAAACTCCCTCAACTACCATATGCATTTCAACTTGCTCCATAATATCCTTGAAAAACTTCCCCTTAGATTTGGGATCTTGATAGAACTTGAGCCTATGCCCATTAACCAAGAAGGAGACTCTCTCATCATCTATAGTTCGAATCTTAACAGATACATTGTCGAAGACAACTTCAATCTCATACGAACCAAGCCAACATGTATTAAATTTTCCTTTGAAGTCCTTAAATGTGGAGTCGAACAAGAGTGCCGAATCACTTACTTTGAATTATTTATTCTTAATGAACCCGTCATGCCACTTTTCCCTCTACCGCTGGATAAGATTAATATGTTGGAAGGCTTCCTGATGCATCTCGTCCAACTCAATGAGTTGAACAATTCTTTCCTTCCATGCCTTTGTCAAATCCATCCCCAATTTTTCTACCATTCAGAAGGTCTTGATATGGAATTCCATGGGAAGGAGAACCTATTTCCCATACACCATCTCATAATGGGAAACACCAACAATACTTCTCCATGTTGTCCTATAATCCCATAAGACTTCTGGAAGTCTCTCTAACCAATCTTTCTTGTGTAGTTGTATCGACTTTGTCAAAATTCCTTCCAAAACCTTATTTGTCGACTCCACCTGGCCATTATCCTGTGGGTGATATGGAGAAGATTTCTTGTGCTTAATGTGATACTTATGAGTAATTTTCTGTACCAACTTAGATGTAAACTGAGTTCCTTGGTCAATAACAATTTCTCTAGGTACCCCGAAGTGGGTAATAATGTCCTCAAACAAGAAATTTGTTGCTTTTTCTATTGCTCTAAATAAATCCTTTTCTTCCATCCATTTTGTAACATAATCGATGAAAACTAGAATGTACTTCTTACCTTTTGACAAGGGATATATAGGTCCCATGAAGTCCAAGGCCCATTTTTCAAAGGGGCCTATTATAACTTGTGATTGAAGTGACATCTCATATGTTTGAACTAGTCGACCTATATTTTGGAAAATATCACATCCCCAGACATACTTCTTGACATATCGAAAGAGAGTAGGAGAATAATAGCCCGAATGGAGAACCTTGTAAGATGTTCTTTGATCTGTAAAGTTTCCCCCACAAGATTCATCATGATATGATTTTAGGATGTTGAACATCTCATCCTCCTTATATCAGGACCAGTGTAAAAGAGATCTCCCCTAATCCAGGAGTATGGAGCACTCACTTTAACAACCCTTTTCTTTTCCTTGGGTGAAAAATGAGGTGGAAACTTTCCTGTAGTAACATAGTTAGCTATGTTTGCGAACCATGGTGAGCCAGTAGATATAACAAATAGATTTTCACCTAGAAAATTATCACGAACAAGAATATTCTCACCTTTGTTATCAAGCCTAGATAGGATATGCTACTTGATTTTCCTTAATTGGTTTGTCCACAAGGGTGATGTCGAATTCCTGCAGTAGTAGCAACCATCTAGTGATCCTACCATTCGTGATAGGTTTGTTCATGAAGTACCTAATGCCAAAGTGGTCACTATGAATAAAGACTTTGTACCTTGTGATGTAATGCCTAAATTTATTAATTGCATAAACCACTGCAAGGAACTTTTTTTTAGTCACAGTGTAATTAAATCTAGTTGGAGCTAAGTTATTTCTTATGGAATAAATATCATATGTTGAGAGATTTTCCTTTTGACCCAATATGACTCCTATAGATAAATCTAATGCATTGGTTGAGATGTGGAATGAGAGGGTCCAATTTGGTCCTCTCAATACCGGGGTCGAGGAGATATTTTCCTTTAGTACATCAAAGGCATGTTGACATTCATCATTTCAAAATATTTCAGTATCTTTTGCAAGCAATTTGAACAAGGGAAGGTCTATCTTCATAACATTTTCCACAAATTGTCGACAGTAGCTTGCATGGCCTAGGAAGCTTCAGACTCCCTTTTGATTAGTTGGAGGTGACATTTTGACAATTACTTCTATCTTGACTGGATCTACCTTTATTCCTGCAACATATACATGGTGACCTAGTACAATTCCTCTAGTCATTATCATAAAACATTTCTCATTGCTTAATGCAAGATTTGTCTCCATACATCTTTTCAAAACGTTTTCAAGATTAATCAAAGCTTCATCAAAAGAATCACTTGTCACAGTAAAGTTATCCATGCATATTTCCATACAATGATGTAGTAAGTTAGAAAAATGCCAAGTATTGCTCGTTGAAATGTGGTTGGTTCATTGCATAAACCAAAGGGAAATTCCTCGTAGGGATATGTCCCCTAAGGACATGTGAAATTTATCTTGTCTTGGTCTTCTAGAGCAATCTGGATTTGGTTGTATTTGCTGAACGCATCCAGAAAATAAAAGAATTTCTTTCCGGCTAGTGTGTCTAGAACCTGGTCAATAAAAGGTAGGGGGAAATATTATTTTAGGGTGGCCTTATTCAACTCCCTATAATCTATACATAGTATCCATTTCCTGTTCTTTTTAGTAATGATCACTAATGGTGAAAACCACCAAATATCTGAGATGGGATAAATGAAAACAATATTCAAGAGTTTCTGCAATTCAACCTTCACTATTTCCATCAAGGATGGATTCATTCTTCTATGTGGTTGTCTAACAGGGGTGGAATCGTTTTGAATATAGATGTGATGGATGCATGTGTCTGGGTGAATTCCTTTCATATCAATATATTCCCATGCAAAGGTATCAAAAAAGTTTCTTAAAACCTGGATTAATTTTTCTTCTTCTTCATTGTCTAAGGTATAATTTATGTTTAATGTTTTTTTTGGAAAAATTTCAATGATCTTATAACCATATCCAAAAATTGAATGCACAAAAAATACTGATGAAAAGGCAAATAATAGTTCCTCTTCATTGCAATTTTCTTGAAAATTCTGTTAAAAAGGACAATCAATGGAGTATTGAATGTGAGATGATGACTGCCCCCCAAAATGCTACAAGAGATCTGGATTAGTAACATGATGATTAATCAAATTATCGTCAGTATTTTCCTTAAAAATCATGGCATGTACAATAGTCAAAATCGGTTGAACAACTTCATGATTGTTGTCTTCGTCAAGCCATTGTATACATTCAAAATCAACAACTGGTCTAGCATGGGGTAGAGGGTAATTTGTTTGGTCTTGGTGCCATATGTAATTGCCATATTCCTAGACCTGCAACTGATGAAAGCATTAGTTGTGGCCAACCATGGTGTCTTGAAAATTAAGGGGTGCCCACCCAGATTAGATTTAGGTTGTATGACATAGAAATTTTTTGGATACTCCCATTAGTCCAATGAGACAATCACATTCTCTAAAATACCCTCTGGCTTAACTTTGGATATATCAACCAATTCAAACACGGTGGGTGTAGGGAGGATATTATGAAGTCCCAATTGAATCAGGGTTTCTAATGTCATCACATTTATGGTTGCATCCAAGTTGATTAAGGTATTTTCAATGGGAATTTTATTGTTAACAATTGTGACCACAAGATTCCCAGGGTTCATGAGGCTTGCCAATTGTCCTACAACTTGGATGGTTGTGGGTCCTTTTTTCATCTACATAGATTTTTAATGCACGAGTCCCTAACTATTTTAGTTTAAATGGGTATGTCCTTTATTTCTTGTAGTAGGGGTATTTTAATACATAGATTTTTCAGTTCTGACACCAAATTGAACTCAAAAGGTATGATTGATTTTTCCAGTTCCAACCTCTCTGGAAAACGAGGTTGATTAGGTTATAATAATTTTTCCTTCTGAGAACTGGGTTGTGGGGCTATTTGATATTTAGAATGACTCTGAGATTGAATATGAGATTGATATGGTGACCGAAGTTTATCAATTTCAGACTATATAGGAGCCTACTCCTCTTCGTTTTCTTGAACAATCACTGAGGATTTTGGATTAAGAACCTTCCCAGACATCAGGTGAATTTTCTGTAATGACATAGACATGATGGAATACGTGGGAAAGGTTTGTAGATCAATTCCATAAAAGACCCAAACTGGATTATTATTGTTAGGATTGGGAATAGGGCATACATGAATTTGGGTTGGTTGTGGAGGATTTTGAGGAGCAGGTAGTGACAATTGTTGTGGATGTTTGATTTGTTGTTGAGGAGCTTGTGGTGGGTGTGTTGTATATGGGGGTGGTGCATGATAAGGAAAAACAGTCATGCTATCATATGATGGACCATGCAAACCTTGATGCCAAATCTAC
>JASDQU010107067.1:0-12005 GCA_032191745.1 Picea mariana
GATAGTCTAAATGACTATGTTGATGCTACCGGGTAAATGGTATGTTTTTGTGCTCAAGACCATTACCTGTAATACCTCCCTAGCTAGGAGGGAGTGTTAATATTATGGTAGTTGTGGGAGGTATTTACCTCCACGTGTAAACCTAACGAGAATAGAAGACTCCGGAAAGCAAGAGAAAACCCTAATGAGTTGGCTAATAACCCTAGAAGTCTTGTCGGCTCAAGAAGTTAATTTGTATTAGGTTATTAGCCTCCAAGAGAAGAAGTCAGCTAGAAATAATAATAATATACTGAACAGACACATATCCAGAAGGAGAATTCGGCCCCAGCAAATCTGGCAGAACCACTATAAATACAGGGTGCCAGTTCTCATTTGACACATCTCAGAATTGTAGAGAGCAACTGGTGCACACTGCAATTCCCAGTTTGGTGCACACGTGTGGAGGAGAGCTGCAGGTGCAACTGCTACAACAACCAATTTCAGTGTTGGCTTGGACTATCTCTTGGCTGGGGTTTGGACTATCTGATTAGCTATTGTTGGTGTGCTATCCTTGGAGGAAGATGCACTACACCTTGTTTGGCTATCTAGCCTAGGGTTTGCTTCCGAAGTAATTCTGAGTCAAGGTTAAGGTGCTTGAAGGGTGGCTTAGGCCTATGGTTGGGTGACGAGGGTATCGTCAATGGTAAAACGAGCACACAATCTTCTATATTCTAACACTCAGTGTGGCACGATAGGTTAAGTAGGCAATCTCAGCAACGGTCTGCTTGCAACAGACCTGTGGCCTTCATTAACTCTGTTTTTATCTGTTCAGGTGCTATCCAATGGTCTGGTGGTAACCCATAACTACTTTTTGATCCGTTCGGAGCGGCGGTCGAATGGGTATATCAGTTCCAATGGCTATATTGCTTTGTCATGGTGAAGTACTCTCTGTCGTTGTTCTGATATCTCGGTGAAGCTCCAATTCTATAATTCGTCTTCTTGTGAAGTGTCCTCTAGAACCTCTTGTAACCTTACAGTATTAGCCCTCTTCTTTCTTAACTTCCTAGCCTTCTTCCCAGTGAGTTTCGTCTCAGTAATGCTTTTACCATTCTAATGGTTATCTTCTGTGGTCTTAGTTACTTCGCACTATGGAAAATATTTCTTATGGTTCCTTGATAATACCTTTTCTATATCAAAAATAGGTGACTCGATCTTCTGCAAATCCTCAATTGTTCTCTTAGCTTCGACATCGGAGGTACTAATATTAAATATCTGTGATATGCTCTTATGTTCTTCAATAAAGTGCACGATCCTTCTAGTCATAAAGTCTTTTAACTCTTACTTCTTATGTTCCAAATCTTTTTCTTCTTCTCTTCATTTGGCCTATTCTCTATCAATCCAGGGTTTTCCTATGAGCATGGTAAACGGGGCGCTATCTTCAACAAATTTAATGATCTCAAAGTATTCCTCTGTCGAAGATCCTTTGACAGTCATAGGTATCTGGGTGAGCCTTCCACATAGGGTTACTAGCTTTCCTCTGAAGAAACTTGTTCCTCCTAAGGAAGGACTCACACCAGGCTTTCCTATAGCCTCCCAAGTTCTTTCTGGCATAATGTTCACTTGTGCTTCTTCATCAAGAGTACATTCAATGTCAAAGTCCCCTATTCTTGCTTCGATTTTCTCCTTTCCTTTGAAGATATCTGATATCCTAACATCTCGGTGGTCATTCAAGGTATTTTTCTTCTGTAGCAATATCTTTTCTGATTCTTTTTGGGTTTTTGCTATAATCTTGGTCTCTTGATCTCCCTCGGGGCTGGTTTGTTCCATATTCAACTTCTCAAGCCTAGCAATCATTCTAGGGCAATCCAATACTTCATGGTCCATAGCCTTACAACAGAGGAAACTAAGTCTTCTCCTAGGGCATTCTCTAGCAAGATGTCCCAGTCATCTGCAACTATAACAGAGGGTTAATCCTCTCATCCATTTAGATGTTCCCCAACTCCTTCTATACTGCGCACCAGGATCATGGTGGCTAGCCTGCAAAAAAATCTTTCTAGGATCCTGCATCCACTTGTTAGTCCAGACATTCTTTCGATGCATAGGTATAACATATCTATCACTATACTTATCAGATCTATTCACATCAAACTTTCTTTCATCTATTAATGCCCTAGTTTTGAAGCTAGGACAGAATCTATCAAACATACCTAGATCCATGCTTTAGAAACAAAAAATTTCACTTATCTTACTTCTACAGAGCACAAAGCTTTCAAATCTAAAAACTTTTGACTATTTTTACCGTTATCAGAGCACACAGCTTACAGATCTTACCTATTTTCTGCAGATCTGACTTTTTTCCTTCAGAAATTTTCCCCTTTTACTTTTCTTAAAGCATAGAGCATTCATATATCACTTATTTTCTTCTGTATCAACCTATTTATTGCATATCTGACCTTTCCCCTTCAAATCTGACCTCTTTTTCTACAGATCTGACCTTTTCCCTTCAGATCTGACCTCTTTTTCTTGGCACAAAGCTTTATAGGTCAAGTAGAATACTGCGCACTAGGGAAACAGATCTACACACATAGCTTAGATTGCACAAAGATTTTTCTTCTTTTGTTCCCAGCAATAACAGTTCCTGTCCCGGCAACGAAACCATTTGTTGGCACAAAGGAAGACCCAGGGTTCAATGCTCAATAGCACACCAACAAAGCCCTAACTATCAACCCTTTCGGAAACACCTGCGAAGTAGATGAAGTGTCACCCAAGGTAGAGGCAGGGGTGGTTGCAAGACTCAGGTGTCTGCAACCTTAGCTGAGACACATATCTATGATTATCTTTCCTACAGTGCACTTAGCATCAATTATTCCTTAATATACGTTTATTAATCAACTTTGCATAAGGCACATAGAACCGTAGTGAATACTTATACTAGGTACTTATCCACAGAAAGATAGGTTAGATTCAACAGATCTAGCACTAAGCATCTCATATANAGAGATAAACACATTAGAGCGAAGCACAAAGCACTATACACACAGTTACTGTGGTTCACCCCCACCCTGGGGCTACGTCCACAAAGTCTTCTTTAAATTATCTTGGTCAAGTAGTTACAGCACAGAGCTTCAATGACCCTTACTTCACACAGAACAAAAGATCTGCGCAGCTCGCTAGATCCTTCTTCCTTGCTCTTCAGCACAGGACTACAACAAGTTGCACTTAGCTTTTCGATCTCATGCACAAAGCACTCTAAGATACATTCTATCACACAGATCCAAATACTAGCACTAATCTTCCATTCATACATCACACAAATGTACTATATTACTATCTTCTTCTTATCTTACTATCTATATTGCCTATTTATAGATTACAAAATGGGCCTAAACGTGGGTAAACCCACGGGACGACATCCTTTTCCCATTACATCAACCAAAACCCTAAAATAGACCCCAAAATAGGTCTTGCTTCCTTATTTTCTACTTCGCGTTGTGCTCCTTTCTTGGCAAGTTGTCACAGTCCCAAAAGTGGTCAAGTATGACCAAGTACTCTTCAAAACTTGGTCAAGGGCCAACAATCAATGATGTGATCATTAGTATGGATGTAGCTTCAATGAGAATGTATCTATATAATGTTGTCCTCATATTTCTTGTGATTATGTTATTGTTTATTCTAATGATCTGTATGAGCCTAGCCTTTATACTAAATTTGTGAATAAGGTCATTGAAGAGCCTTGTAGAGATGTTCCTTATACATCTTCATCTCCTTTAGAGGTTGATATTCTTTGCCCCGTGTGGTTTTCCACATACTCTTGATGGTACATATTCTTATGCTTGGATTCATCCTAGCAAAAGATAAAATGCCAAATATACTCTAATGGTGAAATTAAAGACTACTTAATTGTCTTAATGTTATGAGGCTCATTGCATTAATATATTCTTTTACAACTTAGTATTAGGTTGACGGTGTAACATGGGTAAAAATGATTCCAACCTATGACATCATTTGTTAATGTTATCATTCCTTTTTAACACAAAATTAATTGAATTTATATTAAAAGGTTTGCGCTAGAATGAACAACGTCAAAAAGTCTACATAATAGCGCATATAGCCGAGATTTTGAGTAACTAGAACACAAATAGAAACAACAAATTTTAACTTCCTTGCTGGGTCATTCCCATGATTTTCCAGACTGATAATATCTTTACAAAATTGCCCAAGGAACCACCAAATTTCAAAAAACATTAACTACATATTTGAGGCAGAGTCATGAATATTAGAGGCTCGTGAGAGTTGTAAAGGCCCACATTCTATATCCACTAGAGTAGTATCGCAGTTTGAATTTACTAAGTCATTCTCAGCAGCAACATCATGATGGAAGGGTCTGCTAGGGTTCATTGAGTCTGATGTTGAATTTTGAAGGAGGTCGGGGATCTGAGCTAATGGAAGGAAACTTCCATTTCAACCATTCAAAGAGACTGGGTAGAGAGAGCAGTCTTAAATTCACCAATTTTTTCTTCCATTCTACGATAGAGCCCAGCCATCATTTCCTTGAATTCCTTGAATTTGGCCATAAGATGCTACATGGCTGTGTTATTGGCTTGGTCGAACTCTTCTTGATGTTTGAAGATAAGTTCACTCACAGAGGGATCCATAGGGAATCTCTATGGCTAAGCCCAGAAACTAATCCAACTAGATGTGAAGACAATACAACGAGAGCAATGTATGAAGGGATTTAATATAACAACACCACAATTATTAGGCATTAAATAAAAAACAAGAATGGACTTTTGAAACTATTGGATATTCCAGGGGGAGAAACTAGAGGAGACCCCAACAAAAAACCCCAAATTACTAACCCACAGATCAATGTCCAACAACAAAGAGAGATGATTGAATAATCTTCTCTCCCTAGGAGCGTACAAACGCTAAACCCTACTCGGGATGATCCCTTCTGAACTAGGATCATATGCATTCAACAACACATACATAAGTGCCATACCTCAGCCCTATGAGTTGCTTAAATAACCTGGAGCACTTGAGCCAGAGTGAAATTTTAGACACTCTCCATTAAAATTTGCACACTCTCCATAACACTTCACACATTTGAAGGCAGTCTGATGTATGACAAGTGTGCACCTAGCAGTAGGATGCATGGAGTTATGTCATGTCATGAGAGAGGGGTTAGGGGATGGGGGAAACCCCCTTTTATCCATTTAAATTGATTTCCCCTTGTGTTATCCTAGAACCCTCCTTAGTCCAATGATCAACAAAGGGGTTTAGGCCTCTTTTAATATGGAAGAGGTTAATTTCTTTGAAATTTCCAATTAGAGAGGTAAATTGGTGTAGGATACCACTCAGGAGGTTTTTATCCATGTAGCTTATTTTAATAACTTCCCTGAAAATTAATATTGAGCGACCAAATAATAAGAGTTGAGATATGTTTCACTCTTTGGCCAATTTTAACCCTACATAAAGAGTGTAACCTTCCAAAATATTATTTATCACAGTCCCTAGGCCCCAAGCATAATGAAACATTGCATTTCCTACGAGATAAAGGAGAACCCCACCTCCACCTTCCACTCAAGATGATGTTACCATTACCCACATTAAACTAAAAATATAAGTGATTTAACCACAAGCCTGTTAGCAATTGGGAGATTGAGATGATTATATTACCATGTTAAATTTGAAAGAAAAAAAACTATTTGCAAAAACTATTTTGATCCCCCTCGGTGCTTGATAGATCTAGAGTTGACATGGATATGCATTGGTGATAAACCAAAGTGGGAGGATATGATGGCAAAAGAATGCATCCTATAATGAAAAATAAGACTTGGGACTTGGTTCTTCTTCCCTATGGAGGAACACTATTAGTTGTAAATAGATCCACAATATCAAATTCTCTTGAGATGAATGCATCGACAAGAGTAAAGATCACTTGGTTGCTAAGGGATTCTCTTAGAATAAAGGTATTAATTACACTAAGACATTTAATGCCCATATTTCAAATTTGAACATCATTTGAATTATTTCATCTCTTACTACTAGTATCTAGTGGGAGATTCACCAAATGGATGTGAAATCTTATTTTTCTTAATTTTGAATTTTGTGAGAATATTTATATGAAAAAACCTCTTAGTTTTGCTAAGGATGGCACTTCTAACTTGTCTACAAGTTGAAGAAATCATTGTATGGTTTGAAGCAAGCTCTTGAGGCAAGGCACGAGAAAGTTGATACTTTCTTTCCCTCTAGTGGTTTCAATGGTTGTGATTAAAATACTAACATTTGCATCAAACAAGACGATGGAGAAATTTTTATTCTTCTCCTATGTAGATGATCTAATTCTTGCATGGAGTAATCTTGACATGAAGAAGAAGCTCATAAGAATTTACAAAATGATTGATTTAGGTTTTTTTGCCTTATTTTCTTGGAATACAAGTTTTGTAGTTGGAAGATGGCATTGCCAAATTTCATAGTCAAAGTATTCTTTTAATCTTCACACAAAGAAGAAGCTCACGAGAACTTAGAAAATGAATAATTCGGGTTTTTTGTCTTACTTTCTTGGAATACAAGTTTTGTAGTTGGAAGATGATATTTCCATTTCATAGTCAAAGTATTATCTTAACCTTGTTATGTTAAAATGGCATGAAGAATTTCCACTATATCGTAGCATTATAGTTCATAGGAAACTACATGATACTCCTAATTCCTTTTCTCTATCTTAAAAACCATTTGTTGAACCACTTCCAATACAAATTTCCAGTTAAAAAAAAACTTATTTTAACTAGATGTCCTAGGTATCTATTTTTCCATGACATTTTCCATACCCCATTTTATTTTTCGTTTATTAATCCTCATTATGCTTTGTCCTTGTTTTGCATTAAAAAACCACCACAATTTTTCTTTGTCATTAGCCACACTTATATTGGATCGAGTTTCCTCCTCCCTTTTCCTTATAAAATCCCTATATAAATATCCATAGCTAAATTAAAGTACACAACCCTCGTACCCCAACCCCCAATTACCTATATCCGTAAATATAAGGTCTCCCATGACACCAACTGAGCGTGAGAGCTCCTTGGGAAGATTCGACAATGGAATGGACGAAGAGAACAAGGAAGAAGTGATCGATTGGGAGAAAAAAAATGTTTGGGTGTGAGTAGGAGCACCTTGGGTGCACAACGGTGACGTGCAACATCAAGGTGGAACACACCTTAATTTCCTTAGAACGATTGATGGAGACTTGGTTTGAATAGGGATAGATGACTTGGGAGCATGCCCAAGGAGTGAAATTGTCTTCCCTCGAAAACATGGGTGCGTCAGAGAGGTTGCACAACTCCATCAACACACCCACGAGGAGTCACGATGATCAGCATGAAGAGAACACAATGCAAGGGGTGCGTGCCCAAGGATGGGGCACGTCGATCTAAGAAATGAATGGTTTATGGGTGTGCGAGCTTTGGATGGGCACGTTGGGTCCACGGAAGGGCACAACGAATTGGTTGAGTGAAGGGACATGACACACCCAAGAGACACAATGTTTAGCACAAGTGACTCTTGGAGTCCATATAAAAGCAAGGGGGCACAACCAAAGGAGGCATAAAGCATTTTTGGCAAGAGATTTGGAGAGAAAGTCTGAGGCATTGTGATAACAAAATGAGACAGAGTTTCCAAGAGTTGGACATTTTGGAAGGTTTTGGGGAATTATGAAAACACGGGTCTATGAAGGCATGTGTGAGGTAGAACCAAAATCTGTGTTAGCTTGGTGAAAGTCTACGTAAACGAAGGGATAGCAAGTCTACGGTTGTGGGAACGTCTGAGGTGCACTGCAAGAGATTGTGGCAGAAAGTCTTGGTGGGACGAATATGTTCTTGAGTGTCTTGGTGAGGTGAGGTGAGTCGTTTGACTCTGCCATGTTGTAAACTGAGCCGATAGTGTTGATGTTGTAATTGTTTCACAATAACAAAGACTTAGGTGGGTGTTAGGCATGGTTTGTGCCACCCGTACTATTTTTGTTTTTGTCTTCGGTTTTGTCCCACAGTTGTTCTCTTGGATTATCATGTTCATGGATGCATGCTTAAATAAGACTAAGTGTTAAACTGTGTTGACAATTGTCTAAGTAAGAAAGAGTTGCACTAGAGTAGGAGTGTTACTCGTCAGTAGCCTAGAAAGAAATATGGGTATGCTCTAGGTGAAGAGGTGTAGTCTAGATGAAGTATTATTGGTGTGCCAAGAAAACAAGTGAGAACCATTGCGGTGATGCATGCCCTTAGGAGGTGAACGATTGCAATATCTGATCAAGAATCCTATGGGGTCATGACAGGTGGTATCGGATCAAACTTGTCTCTTCACCACTAATGCAGTCAGAATAGTGGTGGGCGGAGGGGTGCACTTGTTTGGTGAAGCAATATGGGCACAGGATTGGCCAGGGTTCGATGGACTAAACCATCGTAGAGGTAACCTAAGCACAAACTTGGTGGGTTGTGACACGACCAAGTTGCGAACAAAATTCGTGACTTGTGAGTAGACTTGAGCACACCCCTTGAGTAGGCCAAGCGCATAGTTCTGAGGGTGAATGAAGCACTTGGGAAAGGAAGACGAACATAGGACTGTCATAGACCCGACCGCAGAAGTAACCACAGAGTTGAGCGCAGAATTTTGAATAAATCTTGAGACGAACTCTTGGGGGCATTGGACGAACCCTTTGCAAGTAAAGTGAAGATACTTGGTGTAATATAACAGATATAAAATGTATGCAAAACAAAAATAAAATGCTAGAAATGGCAGAATAAAAATAATATAACCAGAACATTCACCATAATAGCACTGAAATGATAAGAGAATAATAACAGAAATAACACTGTGAATCTGAAAGCAATGTTCACGGGCCTCTTCAAGGGGGGAACCTCCAGTTGAGCAGAGATCTATTACAATAATATACAAGGTAGTGTTCTCATATTCTTGACTCCTATTTATACTAAAAAGAAGCATCTAGAGGAAGATCCTTCTAGAAGCGGAAGCTTCTATTAGGTCTTCTTACATCCACCTTATTCTATTTTATTGAAAGGCCTTATTAATATTGACCTTTATTACATCTGAATATATTTTTCTACCTATGTGCGGGTTAGGACCCTAACATGCTCACCCCCCTAAAAACAATCTTGTCCTCAAGGCTTGAGATGAGGAAATTGTTGCAGAATGGTAGTTGGTTCCCAAGTGGCATCCGTTGGAGTTGTATCTTTCCACTGGACTAGCACTTCCTTGATGGTTCTCTGATGTAGGCAACGCTCACGCTGGTCCAAAATTGCTTTTGGCTGTAGCCAAATAGATCCTTCTTCAACTAACTCTGGAAGGTTGGTTTGAATTTGGCACTTAGCTCCAATCACCTTCTTTAAGCATGAAACATGAAAAACAGGATGTAGCTTCGAATGGTTGGGCAAAGCTAACTGATAGGCTACTTGTCCCACACACTTGAGAATGGTATAAGTACCATAAAATTTGGGCACTAGCTTATAACAATGCTCATCTTTGAGGGAAGTTTGCTTGTAAGATTGCAGTCGAAGAAACACTTGATCCCCTTCTGCAAATTGACGTTCAGAGCGACCTTGATCTGCTTGTTGCTTCATGCGATTCTGTGCCATGACCAAATTCTCTTTGAGGGTATGAAGAATATCCTCTCGAGTTGTAAGTGTTAGGTCAAATGCCTGGACCTTTGAGGCACCTGGTAAGTATGAGAGAACTGAAGGTGGCTTCTGTCCATATACTGCTTCGAAAGGAGTCATGCGTATAGCTGTATGGTATCAAGTGTTGTACCACCATTCAACTAGGGGTAACCATTGAGCCCACTGATTTTGATTTTCCAAGGCAAAAAACCTCAAATATGTTTCCAAACACTTGTTGACAACTTCTGTTTGGCCATTAGTCTGGGGATGATAAGCTGTGCTAATATGCAATTTGGTGCCTTGTATCTTCAACAATTCTTGCCAAAAATTGCTTGTGAAAGTTGGGTCGCGATCAGAAACAATAAAGTGCGGCATGCCATGAAGCTTGAAGACCCGATCCATGAAAAATTGAGCCACCGTGGATGCTGTAAATGGGTATTGAAGGGCGCATAAATGAGCATACTTGGAAAGGCGATCAACAACCACCATGATGACTGATTTATTTCCCGATTTGGGTAAGTCAGTAATAAAATCCATAGAGATATTCTTCCAAATAGTAGGTGGAATCGGGAGCGGTTGTAGTGTGCCCGAAGATTTGATTGTTTCTCCCTTGTTGCGTTGACACACATCACATTCAGCGAAAAAATTACGAATGTATTGCTTCATACCATCCCAGAAAAAGGAACGTTTGACCCTGTCATGGGTTTTGGTGAACCCGGAGTGCCCTACTGTGGGTGTAGCATGAAGCTCAAAAAGTACCATGGATTTAAGCTTTGATTGTTTACTTAAATACAAACGGCCTTTGTATTGAAGTTCATCATGGAGCCAAGAGTACCCTGGGGAAGCTGGAGTATTGGAATGCAATTGTTGGATCAGCTACGAACTTTTGGGATCTTGTAGCCATTCCTGGCGAACGGCTTGGAGCCAATCTAGTACAATGAATGAAAGAGAAAAAAGGGATCCTTCATCTTCATATTTGCGGGAAAGTGCATCCGCAACCACATTGTCTTTTCCTTTATTGTAAATGATCTCATAATCATATCCAAAGAGCTTAGTCACCCATTTTTGTTGTTCTAGGGAGGAAATGCATTGTTCCAAAAAATAATTGAGGCTTTGATGGTCTGTCTTAATTTGGAAATGTTTCCCCAATAGATAAGGGCGCTACAGATCAATGGCATGCAGAATAGCCAACATTTTCTTTTCATAGATGGATTTGCCCAGATTTCTTTCAGATAGTTTCTTGCTGGTAAAGGCCAAAGGTCGACCTTCTTGCATAAGGACAACACCAATTTCTTTCCCTGAGGCATCACATTCCAACACAAAGGTCTTTGTGAAATCAGGAAGGGCGAGGACTGGAGTGGTGCACATGGCCATCTTCAAGGTTTGAAAAGCTTGAGCAATGGCTGGAGTCCAAGTGAAAGAGTTCGTTTTTAGGAGAGAAGTGAGAGGTGCTGTAATCTTCCCATAATTCTTAACAAACTTGCGATAATGCCTTGTTAAGCCCAGAAATCCACGCAAGCTATTAAGAGTCTTTAGGTGAGGCCAGTCTTGCATAGCTTCAATATTTTTAGGATCCACCCTGATGCCATCCTTGCCAACCAGATGACCCAAGTATTCTACTACTGAGGCTCCAAAAGCACATTTAGACTGTTTCAGGAAAAGTTGGTGCTGAGAGAGTAGATGGAGAACTCGATCCACATGAGAAAGATGGTATGTCCAGGTTTTGATATATATGAGGATATCATCAAAGAAAACTAAGACAAAATGGCGGAGAAAAGGACGGAAGACATGATTCATGAGGCTTTGGAAGGTGGAGGGGGCATTACATAAGCTAAAGGGCATGACCAAAAACTCATAGTGGCCCTCATGATTTCTAAAGGCAGTCTTGGGAATGTCTGTCTCTTTCATACGTATCTGGTGGTAGCCCGAACGAAGATCCAGTTTAGTGAAGAATTGGGCGCCACTCAATTCATCCAGGACTTCATCAATGACAGGAATGGGGAATTTGTCTTTGATGGTAAGTTTGTTGAGGGCACGAAATTCAGGACACATTCGCCAAGAACCTTCTTTCTTCAAGACCATGACCATAGGAGAAGAGTAGGGGCTCGTACTAGGGCAGATAACTCCTGCATTAAGGAGTTCCTGGACCATTTTCTCAATTTCATTTTTTTGGGAAAAGGGGTGTGATACTGATGGATATTGGGAGGAAGGCTTCTAGGTACAAGGGGAATGGAATGATCATGAACACCACGAGAAGGAGGGAGTCCTTGCAGAGTGGAAAAGACCAATTGATGTTTAGAAAGGATGGCTTGGAGGTCTTGCAGGACCAAGGGTGTCTTTGTTGCTTGTATGGCATGGAGT
>JASDQU010107067.1:20879-38294 GCA_032191745.1 Picea mariana
TATTTATACTAAAAAGAAGCATCTAGAGGAAGATCCTTCTAGAAGCGGAAGCTTCTATTAGGTCTTCTTACATCCGCCTTATTCTATTTTATTGAAAGGCCTTATTAATATTGGCCTTTATTACATCCGAATATATTGTTCTTCCTATGTGCGGGTTAGGACCCTAACACTTGGAGGGCCATCCATGGTTGATGACAGTGACACCGAGAGGGAGCCCAAGCCAAACAAAATGAAGGAATGAATCATTATCTTGCAGAGGATTGTCAAGTAGATGACAGATGCATTGTGCCAACATGGTGAGAAAGTTGACCTGATGGAGACTGAGATGGACAAGATGAAGCGTGGGTTTAACCAAGTTGTTCGGGAGTGCCAGTCAATAGCATATCTAATGATTGACACCTTGATGAACGACATTCAGGATAGACTCAAGGCAATGGAGGACCTACTTGCCATGGTCACACAAAAGTTGAAGGACCAATATGACACCATCACATTGTTGAAACGAGATTTGGCTAACGGAAAGAGCTTTGTTGTCGGTCCGGTGAGGATCAAGATAAAGAAACCCGAGCCATATGATGGAATTCACAATGCTAAGTTGTTGGGAAAATTTTGTTGGGACATTGAGTAGTACTTAGAGCATTTGAACAGGAGTTTGGACGAAGCCAAGTTGAATGTTATTGCAGTGTTCTTGACAAGAACCACTAAGATTTGGTGGAGGAACAGATTGGAAGACTTGACAGCTGGGAGAACTATTGAAAAAATAAAAATTGGGCAGAGATGAAGGTAGCCTTGAAGGCACAGTTTGGTTTGGGGAACCAAGCATGGATCGCAAGGAGTCATTTGTTGTCTCTCAAGAACACTGGTAATATCCAATCCTACATCAAGGAGTTCACAGGGCTCGTGTTGGAGATCAAAGATATGTCGAAAGAAGACGGACTTTTCCACTTCATGAATGGTCTGCAAATGTGGGTGCAGAGTGAGTTGCAATGGCAGAACATGCAAACAATTGCAACAAAGACCGTCTCAAGAAACAAATTATTGGACTTTCAGAGTGAATCGAAGATAGGTCCTAGGAACAGTGAGGACGCCCAAGGTTAGAAGTAGCAGCAAGGGAAGAGAAAAAAGAAGGACAAGGGAAATACAAAGTTATACAAGGGAAATGAAGATAATGCCAAATAAATGGATGCAACAAAAGAGAAGAAATCAATTTCATGTTGGATTTGTGAAAAGGAGCACTATGCGAAGAATTTTCCCTTGAAACATAAGTTGAATGCTTTGGAGAAGGAAAACAGTCCATCTGTTGGAGTCTTGCAGGTCTTGAATGTTATCATGGAGGGTGAATCCACAGAGAGCCAAGAGAAAGACGAGACAAAACTTTTCTATGTGTAGGTCGAACTCAATGGGAAGTCAGTGTTAGCCATGGTGGATAGTGGGGCGACTCATAACTTATTGAAGGAAGACATGGTGTGGAGGCTTGGGTTGCAGTCTGAACCGATGCATAAAACATTCAAGACAGTCAACGCAGGTGTGGAAAGGGTTGTTGGTGTGGCCAAGGACATCTCATTGAAGCTTGGTGACTGGAAAGATGAGTTTCACTGTTGTTCCCATGGACAATTTTGAAGTTGTGTTAGGAAAAGAGTTCATAAGGAAGGAAAATGCAACATTGATTCCTCGCATGAACAATTTGGTCATTTTCCCAAGATAGACCACATGTTTGATTCCTACCATAAGGAGGAAGGAAGGGGGCACGCAAATGTCTTCCTTGTATGTGGTTGTTGCAGACCACCAAAGAAAGCAACCTTGTGGAGACAAACTTGGATGATGTGGGGTGATGGTTGGACACTATAATGCAAAAAACAAAAGGAAGCTCATGTCAGTGGAACAAAGGCTTACCGATGTTGAAGAGATATGTGGAGATTTGGCTAAGATAGTGGATGGATTGGTTGATTTATGTTTGGAAGTTAATGAGTGGCGACGAAAATCAGAGGAAGTCACAAAGATGAAGATGCCAGAGTAGTTCATTGAATAGGAGTAGACACCATATGTGAACCAATAAGACGTGAGGGAGACACAACAACCTCGGTGGAAGAGAACCAAGGAAAGATTTGATTCCTCCTCTAGCAAACTTGGGCATGGTGAATAGTCGTGTGACCCTAACCTAGAATGACTCATGGAAGAGTGCGAAGGCAAGATCAGTTCAAGTGTATTGTTGCTTATGCACATGACACAGAAGTATGGTGACACTTCATCAATCACATTGCAACGCATTGGAGATGAGGGAGATGGCCCAAGCATACATCCCCCTCCACCTTCAAAATAGCCTACATCATGTTGGTTTTTTGTCTTGGTGGGAGGCGGTGAGGCCAATGGAACCCCTTGAGAAGGTGCCTTGGTGAAAACTGTTGAGAATGTAGTGGGTGACTTGATAGATTGGAGGAAATGAAGAGTTGCAGATGTGACGAGTTTGTAGACAAAAATGAATGTTTGAATGTGAAGATGTGAGTTCTTGAGGAAGAGGCACGACGATTGAATTAGCTACCCAATTATCGGAAGTCCCAAGGGGATCCAACACACAAAAGCATGTGTAGACGGACCGAAGTATGGAAACGAAAGCAAGTCAGAAGTCAACGACACTTTTTAGACTCACGAAACTTCCTAAGGGAAGTTTTTCCTTGACGATAGTGGTTGAGAAAACAACAATCGTTGAGTGGTGACAAGGTTCGAAGATGGGAAAATATGCCATGGAAATCGACGGATGTTGTTGGGGACAGAAACAACTTGAAGTAGGGGAGGATGTAAGGTTTCCCATGACACCCAATGAGCGTGCATGCTCCTTGGGAAGATTCGATGATGGAACGGACAAAGAGCACAAGGAAGAATTGATCGGTTGGGCGAACAGAGACGTTTGGGTTTGAGTAGGATCACCTTGAGCACACGATGGTGGTGTGCAACACCGAGGGGGAACACACCTTACTTTCCTTAGAATGATTGATGGAGACTTGGGTTGCGTTTGGGAAAGGGCAGAATGACTTAGGAGCATGCTCAAGGAGTGGACGTGTCTTCCCTCGACAACATGGGCGCATCGGAGAGGTTGGACGACTCCATCAACACACCCACGAGGATTTACTACATTCAAAACGGAGAGCTTACAAGGAAAGGGACGCATCGGTCCAAGAAATGAATGGTTGATGGGTGCACGGGCTTTGGATGGGTGCACCAAGTCCACAGGAGAGCACAATGAGTTGGTTGAGTGTGGATTCACAAAGGGGTGCAACACACTCAAGAGATGCAATGTTGTCACATAAGTGATTCTTCGATTCCATATAAAAGCAAGGACGCACAACCAAAGGAGGCATAGAGCATTTTTGGCAATAGATTTGGAGAGCAAGTCTGAGGCAAGTTTACGATAATGAACTGAGACAGAGTCGCCAAGATGGAAGACAAGTAGCCAAGAGTTGGACATTTTGGAAGGTTTTGGGGAAGTTCGAAAATGCATGTATGTGGAGGCGTGTGTGAGACGGAATTGAAATCTATGTTAGCTTGGTGAAAGTTTACGGAAACAAAGGGACAACAATTCTACGGTTGTGGGCATGTCTGAGGTGCACCGCAAAAGTTTGCAGAGACAGTTGCGATAGAAAGTCTTGGTGGAACCTATTTGTTCTTGAGTTTCTTGGTGAGGTGAGGCGAGTCATTTGACTCTTCCATGTTGTAAACCGAGTTGATAGTGCTCATGTTGTAATTGTTTCTCAATAACAAAGACTTAGTCGGGTGTTAGGCATGGTTTGTCTCACCCGTTCTATTGGATTGTCATGTTCATGGATACATGCTTAAATAAGACTAAGTATTAAATTGTGTTAACAATTGTCTAAGCAAGAGTTGCACTAGAGTAGGAGTGTGACTCATCGGTAGCCTAGAACAGAGTATGAGTATACTCTAGGTAAAGAGGCATAGTCCCAACGAAGTATTCTTGGTGTGTCAAGCAACCAAGTAACACAGCTGTTGAGTATGCTCTAAGTAAAGAGGCATAATCCTCCTAACTGTAAATTTGTAAAAAATATAATCTCCTCTTCTCTTCTTCCAATGATGCATCGTACAGAGCTGTTGTCACACCGACGCTTTTAGCATACGTCGTATGCTCAAATGTTTACGCTATTCCTGTCATCTGTTCGAAACTACGAGACATCAACTTGTCTACGCCTCCAAATACACAGAACGTGAATGAAAACAAACACAGAATATTGGATATTATATGAAACTAGACCTGGTAGCACATGAAACCGATGTTCTCTGCATACTTTTGCATCGCTGCCACGCCGCCTTTGAGGCCGTGCTTTGTGAAAAGTTTCTGGTGAGAGAGACTACGTAACGATTCATGGAATCCTCTCCATGTGATTGCACTCAGTACAACTGCATGTGAAGGTAAGCAGGCTTTTGTTTATTATCGTTTAATACAAAACCGAAATGTATGATCATCGAGCTACGATTCAGCCCTTGTACCACCGATTTTATAGAGATATTCGAGTGGTAGGACATTGCAAGATTATGGCCGACCAAATTATTGTACCATCTATCATTTCTTTTCAAATGAAGCTGAAAAGCGAGCCACCAGGTCCATCAAGTCCATTCTCGTGTCATTGCATTTGATTTTCTGATGTTGGTAATTTTAATTTTATTTTTATTATTGGTCCATTTCCATGAGATTTGTTCGTTCACATGCATATGTAATTGTTGAGAAATAGAACACAATACACGACAAAAGACAAGAACTTGATGGAAAAGGTCTCCAACCATATTCTATACATTATATTCATTCCATTGATATAAATATACAAATATATATTACACGAATGAAACCACCTCATACACTAAATTTGTTTGCATACCAACACTTCATCAAGAGATAAGACAAGGAGAAGGCAAAGTAGAATCTAGAACACACTTGTGATAAAAATTATGATCATTTCATAGTGGTTTCATTATGATATTGGTGAATACTTTTGATGTATCGATGTATTGTCGATTTCTTATGGTTGCTTATGTTATTGGAAATTCTATGTAGAATGATTGGCTTGCTAATGTGAAATAACAAATTCATCATTAGTCCTTGCATTATGAAGGTTTTGTATAGTAGTAATGATATATAGCTATGTTGCACATTTTCTCATTTCAGGCTTCTACAATCATATTTTCATATTTTGAAAGAACTCAATTGTGTGGATGTATTTATGATGTTTATGTGGCTGGCATTTTACTCATACCCTAACTAACTTGTGTTGATTTTCATTTTTCACAAAGCACAGTTAACAAGCTAATAAAGTGATTCTATGTTTCAATTTTTATTCTCATACCTACGTGCAATGTGAAAAAGATATAAGTTGAGACCACCAATGCAAATCATTTACATAAGGATTACAGTTTATATTAAAGGTTTATCATCCAAATATATCTATGTGCATGACCAAGCAAGGATATACACCTTGAAAATGAATTCGATGGAGGAATTATAGTATATGTATTGTGACATTGATGCAAGTGACTGAATCACGACCATCCTCTTATATCCAACAATGGACAATGAAATGGGCAAACCATTGTATTTTTTACCTAGCTCCATGTTTCATTTTCTTTGTTGTATTTGCCTCATGCTATGCACTCAATGCAGAGATTTTTAATGTTGATTTGGCAAGGGAATACTCAAACATCCAAATTCATGCAACCATATCCATCTCTTTGAGCTTAGTGCACTTGAATATAATGGTTGGAGTGTGGGAATTAAGCTATATGTTTGAGCTTGGATCCTTTTCTTTGGAAGCTAAAGAAGAGCCAATCTTTACCAATTATTTTGATCATTCATTCATGGTGATGAACCAAGCTTTACCAATTATTTTGACCATTCATTCATGGTGACTGCTAGTTGAAAGGAGTTTGATTGTGGGCAAGAGTTTTTAGTCTAAGGGTGTGTAGTCTGGAGTACTAAGCAACCATGGATACAACTCGACCTTCAACCTCAAAAAGAAAGGGGAAAAGATAACCCACAACTTGTGAAAATAATCGTTTGATGATTTCATTTTAGGTTTGCTTGATCGTTTAAGTGATTGTGGTTTGGGATTTTTTTGAGCATGCATTTTACTATACCAAATGGCCTCAACATCATGACCCATTTCATATTTATATATGCATTTAACTTTGCCCTTTTTTTTCTTATTTTCATTGTTTTGCAATGGGTTGCACTTAGCCATTATATTGCATTGACATGGTTGGCTTATTGTTGTTGAGTAAGATAAATCATGGTAGACTTTACCCGTTAGGAATTAAGTGTAGGCCATGGCGGGTTTGGGTCTTTTTTCGTGGCAGTTTGACATTAAAAAAATGAGCCTCCTTCGATTAGGTGTTTACTTTCGACCCTCCTTCCTCCTTGAATTCATACATTCTCAACACTAACCCTAAGTCGCTTAATTTACAGTTAGTCTCAAACCCTAACCTTTATCCTAATTCACCCTCGTTGCTTATAAATCCCTCTACCGCTCCTTCTTATTCCACACTCAATGCTAAACCTTATCTCAATCCCCCTCTTGATCCATCGCCCACTACAAACAAATCCCCTGCTTCCTCCTTTCCCATTATTAAAATTTGTATCCTTCAAATGGTGCAACAACCTCCTTGTATAATCATTCAAATGGTGCCAAAACCTCCTCGGATAATACAAAATTGGGGTGTGCCCCCTTATCAATATATATGATCAACATTCCTCCACCCCATGGCCTCAATCCTCATTCTCCCTCCACGGTAAATAACTTATCCTTTTCTGTTATTAATCCCCCCTCCCTTCGTCTTTTAGAAAAAGGCTTTAATTTCTCCCTTACCCCTCAACATATACTCCTCAACATATTCCTATTGAAGATATTGTTGTCTCAATTGAATCAGTAATGCACCACCTTCCTCCTCATGAGGCGGAAGAAATCAGGCAATATTGCGATAGAATTATTAGGTTTTCCAAACCTCCTAAACCTAACCTAACTAAAGATGAATTTAAGTCTATTCGGCTTCTTAATAATAACCCAAACATCATTATATTAAAATTTTATAAAGGTAACACTTCAATCATCATGAATACCTCAGACTATGAATCCAAACTACAATACCTTCTTTCCTCTTCTTACAAACCTCTAGATAAAAACTGCCTGAATACCATCACCAACCTTGTCACCAAAGCCAATAAATCTTCCTCCCTGAACCCAAACATCTAAAAGTAGTTTATTCCTCATAAACCAAAAAACCTGAGGATTTACGTATAGCCAAAAATTCATAAACAAAACATTTCCCTCAGACCTATAGTCAACACTATTGGTGCCCCCACTTATGCCCTTGCCCACTATTTGGATGGAAAACTTAAAATCTTTACTGGAAAAAATTCCTCCTTCATAAAAGAGTCCTCTGATTTTATTCATAAAAATTTTGATCTTCAACTTGATGATCAAGACCTAATGATCATTTTTGATGTGGTCTCTTTATTTATGAAGATTCATGTCCCCAAAGAATTATACCTCATATCCAAGATGGTGGACCCAAAAACCCTTCACCTTATTGAAATCTTCCTAACCTCTACCTTATTCACCTTCAAAGGTACCTTCTATGAACATACCAAAAATACAACCATGGGGTCTTCCTTATCCCCTGTGGTAGCTAAAATTTTCATGGATCATTTTCAAACCTTAGCCCTTAATAGTTTTCATCCCAAACCTAAATTTTGGTTTAGATTCATTGATGACACCGTTGTCATCTAGCCTCATGGTTGCTCCTCGCTAGCCTCCTTTTTCAACCATTTAAACGACATTCCCCCCCATATCCAATTCACAATGGAATTGGAAAAGGAGAACTCCCTTCAATTTTTAGATGTTCTCATTTCTCACCTCTATAATGGTTCCTTTACCCACCAAGTTTATTAAAAAAAGACTCACAATGATAGATACCTTCATGCCCATTCACATCATCATCGTACTCAAAAATTTGCCATACTCAAAACTCTAGTTACTCGAACCATCTGAATCTCTGACCCCCAATTCTTTGAGAAATAAAAATCCCACCTAATCAAGACCCTTTTGTCCAATGGTTACATCATCTCCCAAATAAATAAATCTTTTGGTTTAGCCCTCAATCCTAAATCGAACCAATCACCTCCTTCCTCTCCCCCCACCCCCTTGCCCTTATTTCTCTTCCTTACATCCAAGGCACTACTGATCACATTTCTAAAGTTCTCACAAAAAACAACAACAAAACCTTCTTCAAGCCTTCCAAGACCCTCAAACAATCCTTCAGATCCATCAAAGATAAATCTAACCCAATGCTTGGCGCAAGAGTTTACCAAATTCCTTGCTCCTATGGCAAATCATATATTGGCCAAACTAGTAGATCCTTCAAATCTCGTCTCAAAGATCACGTAGATGACACAACCCACAATCGCATCTCAAAATTAGTTATACTCGAACACTCTTCCAAATCTAAAAATTTAATTTGTTTTGACCAAACCTGAATCTTGGCCTCAGAACCCTATTACACTTCATGCATCATTCGCGAAGCCTTAGAAATTGAAAAACATCCTATCAACTTTGATCGTGAGGATGGGTATAAAATAATCCAATCCTAGAAACCTATCATATATCACCTTAGGAAACCAACCTGATTTGTTTCTCTTTCCTTTGGTCCTCCCCCTTCCCCCTCCTCTCCCCTCACTCGTCTCCTTATTTTTATTTTTCTAATCTACTTCTCCCCTGCAACCCCCCCCTTCTTTATTGTTCTAATTTAATCCTTGATACTCAATTCCCTAGTTTCTTTCACCTTTATTTTCACCACCTCCTAAATGTATTCATTTTCCCCCCTTATCTGCATCATCATTAACTTACCTCTAATTGTTAATTATTAATTATTTTAATAAGTTTCTTTTTTATTCCCCTTTATACCATTAATTTAATTCTTTTTAATTTCCCTTTATAACATTAATTTAATCTCCTTCCATCATTCTTGGTATCTAATTATAACTATGATTTCAATTTTTCATGGTTTAATTTTTCCTAGTACTTTCATTTCTCTTTATATCCACTCCTTTTTCATCTCATAAAGTTTTATTTATCCTTTTCTTAGTATTAATCAATTGTTATATTATTAATTATTAATAATTAATTAACTTTTTATTCTTCTAGTTTCATTAATGTATTCTTGTCATCATTCTCTTATCTCAATTTTAATTTCATTTCCCTTAACTCTATTAAATCCTTTACATTTTAATTCCCTTAACTCTATTCAATTGTTTACACCTTTTTTATATTTAATAATTACAACGGCTAAATAATTTTGTATTTAATAATTACAACAATTAATTTTTATAATTAATAATTGCATTGCTAATTATATAACGACTATTTATATCCAATTTCCTCAACGTTCTTATTATTTTTTACTTTTAAATATCCCTTCTCTCGGCATTCTTTTCAAATATATCATTGTTTCAATAGTCCCAGATGATGGGTGGAGTGTCTACTCGAAATGTCAGATGTTTCAAAAACTTTATACATAGTTTATTATCCATAAATCTAAAAAAACATTATAAGGAACTGTGAAAACCTACATAATCTAATTACAAAAATGTTTTACAAAATGTCAAGGGAAAACAAAATAGTAACCATCAAACATTATAATATATGTCAAATTAAATCTACCTCATATGTAAGCTCATCAAAAGATGGATATGCAACAATTTCCAGTTTTGTGGTGGGTGCATCCATAAAATTATACGTAGCATCTAAACCCACCTGAAGGGCGTGAATCTCAAAGGGTGACTCTACATCGCAACATGAAAAGTACAAGAGAGTTTCAAATCAAAAATAAAATATACAATGGCATAGCAACAAGTATTGCTAACTTCATTTTTCAAAACAATAAAACATGGTTAAAAAAGAGAGCAGTCAAGAACATGTGGCTACTAAAGTTAACACTATAACTTGGTTAAAAAATTGTTGTCAACAACACGTGGCCACTAAAGTGAAGAGATATATGTCATCAATGTGTGACCACTAAAGTGAAAATACTTCGCTGGAAAGAGTACAGAACAAAGAAAAACAATTGTACCCATCATCTTCATCCCTGGCATCCACATCATGTGAGACCTAAAGTAAATAGTAAAACATGGTAAAAAAGGAGTTGTCAACAACACTTGGCCACTAAAGTGAAGAGAGATGTGTCATCAACATGTGGCCACTAAACTGAACATACTTTGCTGGAAAGAGTACATGACAAAGAGAAAAATTGTACCCACTATCTTCATCCATGGAATCCACATCATGTGGGGCCTAAAGTAAATAGTGCAACATGGTAAAACATGAGTTGTCAACAACAAGTGGCCACTAAAATGAAGAGAGATTTGTCAACAACATGTGGACATTAAAGTGACAATACTTTGTTGGAAAAAGGACAGGACAAAGAAAATAAAATTGTACCCACCATCTTCATCCCCGACATCCACACCGGGCTTTGTTGTCCTCTATGATGATCCTGTCATCCTTGACATCCACATCATGGTCTTCAATGGGCACTATGATGATCCTAATTTACAATTGGGTTAAGACTTAACTTGATTATAGAGTTAGTTTATCGGAGAGATCAATGGAAAAGTTAATGGTTGATTTTGCAGTTGGCCCTTCCAATAATCTAAATCAATAGGATTAATCTCAAATTGTTGAAAGTGGCCCATTCTCAATTATATTTAACTTTGAATCATGCATTGGTCTTATTTTGTTCTTGCAGACTCTGAGACTTAGATGTTGCACACAGAAGGGAAAATGATTTGATCCTAAAATTGAGAGCTCAAATTCCTTGCCTCTGCAATTGGAAAAGTAAATAACTCTAAAATATTTCTTCTACACATGTTGTATGACACATAAAAGAACAAGCCTCTGTAGAGCCAAATCGTGAATGGATGTTAGTCTTTCGTTTAATGCCTAAATAGCCTTATAAAATTATGTGCATTAAATATGTTAGCTTGCACAGTTTTTCGTATTAGAATATATGGAGGAGATTATAGGATTCCAAAAAAAAAACAATTAAACCTTTAATACATGGGCGGAAGATTTAAAAAATTATAAATCTAAGCATTGTAATATTATACATATGCATGCATCTTGTCAAAAGATGAAAGTCAAAGACCATATTATTTATTTTCCACTACTCGACTGAATCAAACTCTTATAACCATTATTTACCACAGCCACACTCAAAATCAGAAACAAACAACATACATAGAGAGGTTACTACACTGAAAAAGCAAATGTATGCATCTTGGATATCCTCTAGAGAAATTATTTATTTTATATCCTCTAAGAAAGAAAATACAAGGATATCTATGCTTAGAGTTCAAATGTATCTCTATGCTTAATAGGCACAGATGTTATCACTGTGGCACGAGAGATCAGCAACAACAGAGACAATATGCTTTGGTGGGCATGAAATTTATAACCAAATATAAATGGGGCTTCACGGATTGGAAATGCAATGAGTTGAACACAACCAACAGAGGTCTAGAGGTGGAACATGTCATTGAATAGTTGATGGTATAGGAATATTAATAGCAACTCAATGCCAATATACAAAAACTCATAGGCTTTCTCATATAACCCTCAGTGTGCATTAGAATTGCAATTATCAAGAAATGTCCAATAAATATACAGGGATTCAAGCATAACGCTTAAATCTATGCATATTAAATATTTTTCTTAAGAAAATATATAAAAAATATTTAACATTTGCAACGTTCAAAACATTTACATAAGTTTGGTGTGAAGAGAAAATTAAAAAGAAAAAAACAATAATCTAAATATCAATGAGCAAATTACCTTCAATTGCAAGAGAAATTCCAAATATTGAGAAATGTAAACCAACTGTCCTTTTTTTCACTCATGAAAATCATTGCACTGTGGAGGGTAGAGCCCAAATTGATCAAAGCAATGGAATGGAAAATACTACAATTTACAGCACTATAAAACTATAGCACCGACGGTAGGGAGAAACCATCAAATAGACGAAGAAGACGATGAAGCATACATGGTTTGTGGATTGCTAATGGCCTTGTAGCTAACTTTAATTCCATTATGAAAAATTTGTCGTGATCTTGAAGACCCTACCTACAATCAAGCAAGGAAACAATCATGGGAGCTACAACAAAGAGCTCTACAACCTATTGCATAGTCCATTTCCCAATCCCCTTCATTCATGTCTTATCCAATATATTATCCACTAGATCCCCATTGCCATAATCATCCTTCATAGTAAATATATCGATAGTTACCTCAACCAAAAATATCACAATATCATCTTTGTTCCACTCCGCAAAGGTCTCTACCAGCTCTTGATTGCTTAGGCCCCCAACATGCATGATCACATCATAGGCTTTGGAGATCAATTGTAGGTCTCCATACTCTTTTCCATTGTGAACCATTTTCAAAAAATTCCTAGACCCTCTGTTGCCCATGTAGGTAACGTAGGGCCCCTCATCGACCTGCGTGGTGACCTTGGTCAACATGTCTTTGATATACCTACAACGAGGTAAAAATTTAAAGGAGTCATAGCAGGAGAAATGAAAAATTTTAAGAAGGAGAGAAATTATATTAGGCCAATGTTGGAGCCAACAACAGTGGGCTCTATACTATAATAGGGTTTTCTGATATCAATACTATACTTGGTTATTTTTCTCTCAATATTATTTCTATATTTCTTCGCTTTGCCTAACTGCCAAAATGTTCAAGAATAGATTACAAGAATACACCTAGAAAAATTATTTACCATTGTTTGTTTACGACACTGCAAACAATGGAAAAAACCATCTTCCCTAATTTGAGTCTCCATATGTGCATGTCATGAGGTTTCTCTTAGTGAACAGGAAACCGAGGGTTTGTTGTTGGCGAATGCTAAGTCATTAAATATAACTAGTGATAGAGATGGAAATTTACACCAAGCATCTGAATTGGTAGTCTTTGCCTCATGAGAGGTTCCATGCCACATTGACAGATTTTAATAGGCACCTAATCATCGTATGAAGAAGAAACTTTAAATCCATCGTAGTTTGGATTCAGTGAAGGGGAAGACACGCCAAGAAAACCAACTTAGGAAGTAGCGTGCAGACTTCACCTGCTTGTTGGGTACAACTAGAAAAAAAATCCAATATGTGTCATGTTTTGATACGCTATGGATAGATGATGAAAGGATGAGGAGAACCCTCCCTTAAAAGAACGCCTTCGACGTAATTATTGCAATCTTGATTGAGACCCAACCCTTCATTTCCATATCATGATCTAGACCCAACCCTTATAAAAGATTTTGTTGTAGCTCCATTTTGAGCTTCATTTGCATATAATAATTGAACTCTTACCCTTATCTATACCCAAACCTAATAACAGATTTTGGTGTAGCTCCCCTTCAAGCTTCATTTCTATATCATTATCGAGACATGGCCCTTATAGCAGATTTTGTTGTTGCATAGAAATGCTAACAAATTATTAAAAAAATATCCTTGTGCCAATGCGGCAAAGAATTTGAACATACCAAGGTGGAACTTGGTATCCCAAGAGAGTGCCACCTCTAAACCATCTTCTTCTCCCTCCATGCCTCTATCAAGAAGAATTGGTTCACCATTCCTTTGGAACTTTTAGATAATTTTACCATATTGAGTAAATTCCATCTCTAATTGACCATTATTGTTGTTCACTATCTACCATTGTCTTTCTTCACTTAATAGCTAAATATCATCTTGTTGATGCCGGGAAAATTCCCCTCGTCAACATGAGGGAGATTTTCCTTATGGCATGTCCCAATCAGACCTACTCTCGTTTGGTGTGGAAATTCCCATCGGTATGTGGGCATAGTCACCTCTAACTATATGAATTACTCTATAAAGAGAGACTAGTTCATCCAAGATAGACTAAATCCTAAATGCAAATTTATCCTAGTATGATGATGCAATCCTATTGTAATGTGCAAGTGCAGTCCTATTATAATGATAACATAATCAATTACAGTAATGTAATTCAGTTTGAAAAACATAAATAGTTCTTATTTCACAAAATTAAATCATATTAACATACTCATTCACATATAGATGACCACAAGTATGCTCATGTAACTGAGCTCATAATCCATTCATAGTTATTTCTTACAAATGACAATCTTACAAATGACAATTGACAGTAGTGATAAATTGAAAACATAAATAATGCATCATTGTATGAATAAATCATGAATTTGCTTTCTATTATTTTCCTTCAAAGAAATAGGTCATCTGAGAAATACAATAAAAGGCAAAGATATTTCTCATCTACCTTCAAGCCTGATAAATAATTATACATCACTCAACTTCGGTTCTCCAATCCCCGCCCCTCACCTTTACATGAGACTTCCTTTTATAAATTAAGAAAGATTGTTAGAATTCCATAACTGTGGAGATTTACAGTTACTAACATTACAGCTTCCCCCTTTTCCCATCCCTTTTACATTTTCGATTTTCCCTTTATAGAATAAATAGAGAAAAATATTTACATAACATTCCTTCCTACTTTGGCCTCCTCAAGAAGGTGAGAAACTAAATCTTTGGTGGTGAAGGGAGTTGTTACTAAAAAAATTCCGAGATGACAACCAAAGACAAGAAAACATGTTTATTAATTATGAGCCTCTCACATTTTCTTGAGGAGTTTAGTTGGTTGAGATGGAGACATAGATATTCCTCTTGGAATTCATCCTTTGTGAACATGAATAGTTGTTTAACTTTGTCCCTTTACTTTGTCTCTGTGATGTGGTCATAATTTGGCTATTTATTTTGATATCAATGGATCTTAGGTTAGACTGTGTATTACTGCCATCGAGTCTCTGAGTAGAGCCTGCACTATCAATTAACACACACTGTTGTTTGTGAAAAACAAGTGAAGCTCCTCTTGTGTTTGGCGTTGATGAATCTTAATTGTTCCCCCAGGTGGGAATAACCATGAGAAGGGGTCTACCTTCATGAAAACGATAGGTATTGTAACTCTTGCTCGATCACTCATTATCGCTCAATGAAATGCCTCGTGTCTCCTGCATGCTCATTATCACTCAATGAAATGCCCTGTGTCTCCTGCATGCTCATTATCGTGGCGAAGGGAAAAAAATGTGGGACATCAATACATTGTGAACTTACTCATTGGGCGCAGATATGGCACCTCCGCAAAGGTAGACGCTCGTAAATTATAGGTTCGCAAATATTCAATCCCGCACAATTTCTCTTGATTTGTCGAAATGGATCAAGTATCCTATTCAGAAAGCCAATTTTTTCCATTGATCATTCTTCAGAAATGTGATCTGCAACATCTAGGTTCTTGTCATTTTTTTGAATTATGATTCACATAAACTTGGAGATTTAGGACAGGGTTCCCATTGAACTCTTTAGTTTAAGGTCCTTCTTTTACATTTTCCTTTCCTTGTAAGTCCAAGCTCTCCCATTTCCTATGTAAAATGAAAACCAACATTGGCATGGGTTTCAATATTGAAATTTTTAAGCAATACACATACATTTCTTTAAAATCAAGATTCCTATCTCAACTATCATGGAATTGGAATAGGTTACAATCTATGAGGTATAACTGGAGAAGCTATCATTCATTTTACTGGGGTCATCCTTACAGGAGATTGAGGACAAGTAACATTTATCTCATCTTACTTATTTAAGCCTACGTGATTTTAATCTAACACTATATATTTCCATATGATTACATCTCATTACAAACATCAGGTATAAGGAAACTGAAAAGTATACTAGAGAGGAGAAGCTATGTGATTTGACCATACCTATGCCTTTAGCAAAAGATGTAAACTAGAAGAGTGCATCCATGTTCAAGAGAGATTATTCATTATTTTATAATGTAATGAAAGGGGCATAATAGATTAATTAATCATCTTTATGTCCTCTTGAGGATCATGTATGAAGTATTGACCTTTTTGTTTAGGAAGCATAGTCATATGTCCACTTCAATCGAGATCAACTGATGTAAACCAATTAGGATATATTATTATATTCCATTCAAACTGAGGAATTCTTAGTAACATAGAATCGGGGTGAGAATAGAAAAGTTGATCAAACTAGGAAAATTGAAATAGATCATGCTTCAGATATTAGAATAATTACAAGTAATTGTACCTCACATTTGAATCCAAAATTCCAATATCACCACCAATTTCAATGTTTCTGAGGGAAAGGTTACTAGATTTGTCATATCAAGAATTGAGAAGCTTGTTTTGGGGAGCTCTGTTACCAAGGTTAGCCTTTATTCATTTTATATAAATGATTTCTCGAATTGATTAAAGTATGTTATTTATTTAATGTGTTTTGAGAGAATTTGTGGCCTTATAATCGCCCATGCTACCACTTTAATCTTAGATGTATGATAAGGTGAGAAGTGACCAATTAATGTTATCTCTGAGGTACCAAAACAATATTCAATGATGAAAAGGATCCCATCAAAATATTCCCAAGCAACATTCCCAAAGTAAGAAGGGGATATCAAAAAAGATTGGCCTAGTATTATGCAGTCAAAAAAGAACCCCTCAAGGGTATGAAATCACCAAGTATCTACATCCATATCTTTGTGGGTAGTGGAAGGGTAATGTATGATGTAAGTAAGGGTAGGTTAGGCTTTAGAGTTAGGATCAATAGGGGAGGATCAAAGGGGGACTCATTTTCTTTTATAAGACAAAGAAAATGNCAATCATTAGAGATCTAATATGAAGGACAAGTCCAAGAATAAAATTTCATCTATCATTTCCATAATTATGGGTACCACGATAATGTCGAATTATTGAAATATATAATCCAAAAGTTAGAGTACATTTCATCTAACATATGTTTTTCAACGAGCCAATTAGTGCGGTAAATTCTTTAATTAACAACATACTTTTGATTAGCTATAGTTTGACTGTGGGCCTTGACTTTTCATTTTGAGCTAGCATCTACTTAAGTGTGTTCTTCATCTCTTTGTTCCTGACATTGCTCTGCTGCCAGCGAGCGTCCATAGCCTCGACGAAGATGCCTTGGTATCATACAAGCATGGCCCCACTGCCAACCAATGTCCATAGCCCCGACGGGTTTACTTGTACTTCCTACACTATCAATAGTGCTTTCAACTTCCATTTTAATATTGAAATTATACTCACCCTTAAGATTTGCATATAATAATTACATGTACAATTTGGTGCATAGGAAGCGGGGTGATACAAGAGTATCTTTGATTTACTGAGTACATGCCATGCATATTAGTTTAACCCACAAGTATTTTCGAGAGCTATCGTAGTAGCATATTTTACATTAATGTGAGATGAATGGGGCTCAAAGAAAAATATAGATAGACA